>JAVTVY010028398.1:0-109855 GCA_036873755.1 Hanleya hanleyi
TCAAAGGTTACATGTGGGTCACTTCTGATGACTTCCGGTCACGTGACGGCCTAACAATATTTATCTCCCCCTACATATAAGACCCCAGTGATTTCCAATGTTAAAGATGTAATAAGCCTCAAAATGCACTCCCCGTGCGTTTTTCCCCAGCAGGGAAGATTACCAAAGCATCATACGTAATATATTTGATGATAGAAGGATCGTCATATACAACGAATGCAAGAATATCTTGTCAGAGAAATTTGAAACTCTGCCCGCTTCGACAGGCTTTTTGTTTCACCATTGAGTGTGTGTTGTACGCGAAAGGAAAAGGAGTGAGGTAGCAACGCTCGCGAATCTGAATGCTGAACAAATGCAGCCATAGGATAACGCCATGGCTCGTGCCTATGGTTCGGTAATGTCGCATAGCATACGTTGGTAGAATGCACCACACGTGTATACGCTTGATAACACGGCCGTGGAAAAATAAACAGCATGCCATGCGTTTATTTTTTCAAGATCAATTTCTTCTATTTTCTCGTGAATGGTAGAAACAAGTTGAGTTTTTTGTGGTCAAATGTGCATTAGTTTGTACCTGTTGTAACATATGTCACTTTCAAGGAGTTGAGAGACATCGATTTCAGCCTAGATTTGAGGCTGATTACATCTTTAATCTCTATGCGCAGTGGACAATGTTTAACCTAATGGGAAACCGACTCATGGACATTTGCGGTATGGGGTGTGTCCCCTTGTTTTCTTCATATCGAGCTGTAGAACACCATGGGAGGGGTCTCGAGACCATGCGTTGAAATTTTTTGTAAAGTAACTGTGCGCATGCGCACTGGGAAGGTAGCGCTGGGGTGGGCGTTTGGAGTCTGGGTGGACCCTTAGTGGCCCGATTGGGTCGTGTGAGGCATCATTGAAGCATTCGTGGGGGAGCGTTCAACTGGATGGGTGTGGGGTAAAACTGACTTCATTTTGCGCATGCGCAGTAGACAAAGTGTATTGGAATGGACGTTTTGGAGTCTAAGTGGACCCATATTGATCCGATTGGGCCGTATGAGGTGTCAATGTGTAACTCTCGTTGGGGTCCATCCGACTGGATGGGTGGACCGTGGTAGGAAGGCTATGGTACGTATGCGCACTCGGGGAGAAAGGGGAGGTTCGGAAGTGCAAAGGAGTGCGTTTGGCAAGAGGTGGCCATGTTCGCTCTCGCAACCTGGTAAAGTTACCTTAGCGTATGTGAAGAGGAGGAAGAGGAGAAGGAGGAGAAATGAAGTTGAGTCAGTGGTGGTGGTGGTGTGTGGTGGTGGTGTGGCGTGTCTCTTTGTGGTGGTGTGTGTGGTGGTGGTAGTAGTGTGGTGTGTGTGTTTGTGGTGGTGGTAGTGGTGTGTGGTGGTGGTGGTGGTGGTGTGGTGGTGGAGGTGGTGTGTTGTGGTGGTGGTGGTGGTGGTGATCGCCGTGGAGGTAGTGCTGGTGTCTGTACATTTAGGGATTAACACGTGTCCCTCATCAGCCCATGAGTGAGTGAATGAGTGACTGAGGCGTACCCAACGCCCGTGAGGCGTTCCCAACGCCCGTCTTAACGCATGGATAAAATTAACGATGGTGAGTGAGCAAGTGAGTGAGTGAGTGTGAGTGAGAGGCTGTAGGGTACAGGATCCACCACAGGTGCATGCGCATGCGTGTGATGACGTAACTTCCGAGCTCCGAGCTCCAAGAGCTCCGAGCTCCGACTCCAAGAGCTCGGAGCTCTTATGCGCGCGATGACTTCACTTCCGGCAATGTCCAGTGATGACGTCACTTCCATCAAGGCCAATGGTCAGAATATGTGCGTGTGATTGGATAGTTGACAATGCGTAAAGGCGTTACGATAGGGCGTTAGAGCGTTTAGATAAGGCCATAAGGCGTTGAGATAGGGCGTTAAGGCGTCGGGACGGGCGTCAAGGCGTAAAGATAAGGCGGTGAGGCGTTGAGACGGGCGTTAAGGCCTAACAATGGGCGTTGACGGGTGTCACTGTATTTCGATGAATTGGTGGCAATTCCATGGAAAATCTAGAAAATCAAAGCTTCTGGGCTATTTCACCAGGGCGTTGAAGCATCCATAAAAGCAAGCGTATTCCACAAACGTGCACAGTCGACGTTCAAAGTATCAACATGGGTTATACATGCTCTGAGTGCGAACGCACGTTCACCAGACGTTACGATATGATGCGGCACCAGAAGACTTTCCATCCATACTCCGAGGAGCTCACTGAGGAGGCAGATACTGAAACAGAGACTGCTGAGAGTCTATGTACTAATACGGAGAGCTTGACCTCAGATAATCAGCCTACGTCCCAAGGAAGTGCGGACGAACATACCTTTTGGGATTGTATTATGCATGAAGCTATTAATACCCATGCTTCGGTAATCGAAGACGCCGGACAGGATAACTTACAAGAGGCGTACATCCAAATGCGCCTCAGCATCAGGAAAACAGCTATGGCCATCTATAAACAGTATAGCCTGCTGCCGCTTGAAATGAAAGGCGACCCCACGCACAGTCCCATCATGAAGACCAAGCGTCACTTGGAAGAGGATATGGGGTTACAACCCACCGAGGCTCTTGAAAATGCGATCAGAATGCGCAAACAACTGTTCCAGGACAAGCTGCCTGAACGTATCCTGGACTTTCGACGACGCTTAGTATACGAAGAACGAACGAAGAAGGAATCTTCTCAAAGGACGGCTTCTGATTTGTAAACCTACCCAACGCGTCTCACTCAGCGTGAGTATCATGTACTGGAGGGGAGAATAAAATGATTGACCTGCCATCCTTCTTGTTGTTGTTCTCTGATCTGTATTATGGTATTAAGACGCAAGGGGTGGACACAGACTGAGGCTAATGGTGTACACACGACCTCATATGACCACTCACTCACACTCTCTCACACTCACTCACTCACTCAGCATCGTTAGTGCGTCCATGCGTTAAGACGGGCGTTGGGAACGCCTCAATCATTCATGAACTGATGAGGGACACGTGCTAATCCCTATATGTAAAGACACTACCACCATGGCAACCATCACCACCACCACAAACACCGCACCACCACCACCACACACCACTACCACCACTGACTCACTCAACTTCATTTCTCCTCCTCCTCCTCTTCTTCTTCCTCCTCCTCCTCCTCCTCTTATACGCTAAGGTAACTTTACCAGGGAGCGAGAGCGAACATGGCCACCTCTTCCCAAACGCGCGCTCCTTTGCACTTCTGAATCTCCCATTTCTCTAATACTCCCGAGTGCACATGGGCACCATAGCCTTCCTTGCACGGCCCACCCATCCAGTCGGCTGGACCCTCAAGAGAGCTACACATTGACACCTCATACGGCCCAATAGCGACCCCAAAACGTTCAAATTCCCGTTCCGAAACATAATAACGTATTTACTAAAAAAGTTATTCATATAAATAAATATAGAAGCATTAAAATTACTGAACTTCTCAAATCCATACTTCGTCAGATCAAGACCATAGGCTGCAGAATGAGATATCGCTACGCAATTATGGAGACTCCGGTTTTGCCAAGCCATATAATTTGCTAAGGATTGTGGATAGCTTTGGATCGTTTCTGTTCAGATTGGCTTTGTATGGCGAATAGTAAGTGGTATGTTAGGACTGGCTACAGATTGTGGATATACCGTACTAGTCTTACATTAAATTTCCAAAATGGGAAGAATTTCTATATTGTAATGAAATATTTGACTTGTATATTTGGTTTTGTGTTTCAGAGATCACCAGAACTAATCCACCACCGACAGTGGTTCGTAGTCAGCCCAACAAAGGTATTTGATAGGGAATCTACATGCACGAGGATATAAATAAAGTAACGTGTCTTACTTTCAGTTCAAAGTCAGACCGGCAAAAATGTAACACATACCAGTATATCATTATAACTATAGTACCGGTACTGAATGTCTGTACTCAGGATTCATACGTCAGTAAAGTATTTGAGGTAACATATTACTTGCTTGCTTCTTTCTTAATCCAGTCACTCAATTGGATTGTATATACTTTTCATCAGCATGCCATCTAAAATGCTTTCCAATAAAGTATCAGAGAGAACAAACGAACTGCTTGATTTGTTCTTTGTTCGGTCGGTCAGCTGATTTGTTTGTTCTGCCGCTTAGCTGAATTGCTGCTACAGATTTCACCAGCATTGACACGAAGAACTTCCCAATAAAGTATCGGAGAAGACATGAATTGCTTGCTTTGTTCAGTCGCTTAGCTGAATTGGAATTTTGCTACACATTTTACCAGTATTGCTACACAAAACTTTTCCAATAAAGTATCCTAGGAAATATGAATTGCTTGCTTTGTTCTCTGTTCAACCGCATTAGCTGAATTGACATTTTTCTATACATTTCACCAGCATTGCCACCCAAAACTTTTCCGATAAAGTAACCCAGAAAACATGAATTGGTTTCTTTGTTCGTCGCTCACACGCTTAGCTGAATTGCTACGCATTTCACTGGCATTGCCGCTCAAAACCCTGCCAATAAAGTATCCGAGAAAATACGAATTACATGCTATGTTCCTGGTTCAGCCGCTTCGCTGAATAGCTACATATTTAACCAGCATTGCCTCTCAAAACTGTGCCAATACAGTATCCGGGGAAACCTGATTTACATCACAGGGGCTCGTTACTGTTGTTAATTGCTTAATTAATTAGGTTGATTACAGGGTGGGGGGAGGGGCTCGTTACCGTTATACCAGCATTGCCTCTCAAATATTTGCCAATAAAGTATCTGAGAAAACATGAATTTCTTATACTGTTCAGTCGCTTTGCTGAACCAGCATTGCCTCTCAAATTTGGTCATTCTTTTAGCCTTCTTTTTTTTCTTTGTTCAATGACTCATTTGAATTGCTGCAGCATGTCAAGCCAATATTTTTCAGTAAGTCTCTAAAACATGAATCGCTTGCACTGTTCTTAATCCTGCAGCCGCTCAGCCGGATTGCTGCAACTCATCTTGATCAACCTGCCCAATTAACACTTTCCCAATGAAGTATCTGAGAAATCAGATGAATCTCTTGCTTTGTTCTTTGTTCAGCCGCTCAGCTGAATTGCTATATCGATAGCATGTCAATGAATACTTTCCCAATCAAGTCCGCGAAACAACATAATTGTTCTGCTCTTTGTTCAGCCACTAAGTTGAATTGCTACACATCACATGCACGACTGCTTGTTTCGTTGTTGATCCAGACGCTCATCTGGATTGCTAATAAATAACTGACCAGTTATTTTCGTTATTGACCAGCTTATTATTGCCTAGATTTCTGTCATCTTGTGTGGCTTCTGTATAAATGCTTCGTTTGGCTACGCATGGTGAATAGTTTGGTGTCATGATTGGCTATCCAAGTGATGATAGTGCGAATATTGTTGTCTAGATTGACAATACGCTATACCAATAAGTTACCAGTAGCTTTGATCCGATTGGGTATTGCGGATTACTTTATAAACTTTTTTAAAAATCTGATTGAATGTGTATTGTAAGTATCTTCTGCAGTTCCGATTGGCTCATCATAGTGAATAGTTGGCGGGTTGCCATGTATCGACCAGCTACATGTTTTGTCAATAACTTGTAAGTGCCATTGTTTCCGATTTGAATGGTCACGCATTGTGGTTCGTTTCTCTGAATTACGAAAATTAAACCAAACGAACTCTGCGCGGTGAACCCGCACCCCCCCCTCCCCCCCCCCCCCAACCTTCCCTCCAAATCTTCCACATAGCGTAGATACTGATTGATGCTATATTCCTTCATTACTGGGATCATTTACTGGATAGCTCCGGTGCAGCCTTTCTCTGCCATGTACGATCAAGGCCCCGGTGCCAATCCACTCATCAAATCTAGTTGTTGAAAAAATAGCAGAAGGATCATATTTGTCGAGGCCGTTTGCCCAAAATACTTCGATTCTATATCGTCTTACCTTTCATAAAATACCTTAAGAAACTGTTCAGTTTTAGCTGCACGAGAGATCGAAACTAAGAACCACCACGTCCGTTTTGAATTGTCCTGAAACCTGATGACGTAGCCCCCCCCCCCCATCATCTATGACAACAAAACACCACTTCTATCCCTTGATGCAATGCAGGACCCAACATCCATGACAATTAAATGGCTGGTGGGTATCCTCATACAATTCAATTAGCCTGTCACCTCCCTCATGCAACATGACATCAACTTACCAGTCACCTTTTCATACACCACAATGACAGCAGATGTCATAAAATGCTTTCTATACGCCCTACATCGATCTACATACCCCTCCTCTACTAGATCGCCATATGTATTATCGATAGGAACAATTTCAAAGCGATTCGTTCTGAATTAAAAACGATATGCTATTTTATAAATATATATAGGCACTTATATAAAATGATTGAAAATGTTGTCTTGGTGTTAATAAGAACAAAAACTTTTCAAGATATATAAGCAGAAAATAACGGGAGCATGCAAGTTCTGCACAGAAATGGATAACGAGTATTTTAATCAAAAAATATCTGCACATTTGACAAAATTAGATTGCCCTATATGCTTATTGCATTAAAAAACAACTTGTTTCAAAAAACAACTATGCTAATTATTACAGATAGCCTATATCTTCAAAATTACTTACATAGCATCAGATGTAGCTGGAGAGTTCATTCATTAGAAATTATATATATTTATGCACGAGGAAGAGATTTAACCCAGAAGTCAAAAGTCGCCAGTCGCCGCGCGCCGTGGTTCGTCCGGTGAGTGGCGCGCGGCGAGTTTTTTCAGGTTAAGAGATAGGGCCATTTTACGGCGCGTGGCGACTGGCGAGTTTTTGCAGGTTAAGAGATAGGAGAAAGTCGCCAGTCGTCGCGCGCCGTAGAGGTCCAAGGCGCGCGGTGAGTGACGAGTTTCTCTACAGTCAAAAGTCGCCAGTCGCCGCGCGTCGTGGTTCGTCCGGCGAGTGGCGCGCGGCGAGTTTTTCCAGGTTAAGAGATAGAGCCAAAGTCGCCGCGTTATACGGCGCGTGCCGAGTGGCGAGTTTTTACATGTTAAGAGATAGGAGAAAGTCGCCAGTCTCCGCGCGCCGGAGTGTCCACGGCGCGTGGCGAATGGCGAGTTTCTAAAAGTCGCCACGCGACGCAAACTTGGCCCAAATAGAACATCATACTTGTCTTCGTTCGCAAAATTAGGTCATATATTCCGGCGCGTAAAGACTACATCAGTTCTTGATGCACAAAAAATACGTCAAATACTCCCTGATTCTTATCCTGACCATCCTGCTACAACTAGTACTACTTCTGTGTTGTGGAACGAAAATGGCTGAAAATGTTCCTTAAACCGGAGTGACTTCGATCCAAATTCATCTCGTCAGCGGCCTGCTCATGTTTGATACGATACCGGGTATTCAACTATCCTAATGTATTGTCTTTGTTGTTTTTTTTCAGCGTAGGCCTACAGCCCATGTGACTGATAACCCGCTGTAACCTCGGACGAATATAAATGAATCAGGACAATGACATATATCGGCCCGAAATCAAATTTCCGTTTCCAAACAGTTGTGTGTTTAACGGTTTATCTATATGTATGACAATGATTTAAGAAGAAAATGAAATATATATATACACCTTTTGCATCAGCTGATAGTTACGTTATTTGACAGATACAATTGTGTGTATCGCCGTCATATATGAAGAGATATTGATAAAAAAAACGGTCCTAAATGAGAGCGAAATCCTCCCTGATTCGTTAAATTCTTCGAGCGAGAGCCATCCACAGCTGTCCTATTATGCCATGTGCAGGGGGAACAAACTCTGCCTTCGAGGATAACATTTAGTGGGATTGTAGGACGTAGATTAAAAGTGCGAGATTATCCGAACTGCTGTATCGCAACAACTTAAATTAACCAGAATTAATTAACTGCAGCGCATTTGGGGGATTCGACAGACAAACGAAAACAAATAATCGGTGACTACCGGTAATTAAATAACTGTTCATCTCTTTACAACAACAATAGCATCACTGCATCAAAGCTAACGGTCGCTTGTTTGAAAACAATTCAACAATGGGTTTTTTTCAGGAATGAATTAATGCTCACGCATATTCACATCTGCAAAATTAAATATTTCAGTATTTAATATGCTGATAAGGACTGTTTGGCTGATAAGATTCAGGTTTTTTGAAATGGTGTTTTGGTACAGGGATATATGTAAAGTGAATGAGGGCAGGGTCGATCGACTGGCAGAAGGGGAGATAAGCAGAAGGGGGATAACCCTGGGTGGAGGTTGACGCGTATACTGCATCTTAGCTAGCCAAGGTTACTTCACGTTCATACACTGCCTTGGCGGACATAGCCAGTTGAGAGTTTTAGCACTTCGTCAAATGGTAGGGATTTGGGGCGAGAGTAGTATAGTAAACAGAAATTGACGAAATATTGACCCGGATGTAATGACGTCACGGGTAGGATTTGAGATACAAGGGTTCCAATTGGTTGTGAGCGCATGCTGTGACGTCAGAAGTGTGTGTGTGCGCATGCGTGAGGGTTGTGTATGTGTGAGGTGGGTTTCAAAATGGCGGCTTGTTTGTGTGTGTTGTGGGTGGTGTGTTTCAAAATGGCGGCTTGTTTGTGTGTGTTGTGGGTGGTGTGTTTCAAAATGGCGGCCTGTTGTTGTCCAAAATATGCAAATGAGGTCTCTGGGTTTTCAAAATGGCGGCTTGTTTGTGTGTGTTGTGGGTGGTGGGTTTCAAAATGGCGGCTTGTTTGTGTGTGTTGTGGGTGGTGTGTTTCAAAATGGCGGCTTGTTTGTGTGTGTTGTGGGTGGTGTGTTTCAAAATGGCGGCCTGTTGTTGTCCACCATTTTTAAAATATGCAAATGAGGTCTCTGGGTTTTCAAAATGGCGGCTTGTTTGTGTGTGTTGTGGGTGGTGTGTTTCAAAATGGCGGCCTGTTGTTGTCCACCATTTTGAAAATATGCAAATGAGGTCTCTGGGTTTTCAAAATGGCGGCCTGTAGCTGTCCACCATTTTGAAACCACATGCAAAACGTATAAAAGGAGTCCATTTTTAGGGAAAGGTGTCCACCATTTTGAAACCCACATCACAACCACACAGGCATGCTCAATATGAGGTGGGTTTCAAAATGGTGGACAAAAACAGGCCGCCATTTTGATTGTTTATTATCCCTTCCAATGTTGACGGGGTGAGTCAGTGCACTGTGTGAGTGGAGGTGGGTTCAAAATGGTGGACAAAAACAGGCCGCCATTTTGATTGTTTATTATCCCTTCCAATGTTGACGGGTGAGTCAGTGCACTGACTGACACCGGTGTGGAGGTGGGTACAAGATGGCGGCATGTGAGTATCCGCCATTTTGTATCCAAACCAGTGCACTGACTGACACCGATGTGGATGTGGGTTTCAAAATGGTGGACAAAAACAGGAAAAATGACAAAAACAGGCCACCATTTTGAAACCCACCTCCCACCACATGCAAAATGTATAAAAGGAGTCGATTTTTAGGGAAAGGGGTGTATTCAATCTGCCTTACCCTCCCTGCCTGCCTGCTTCCCTGCCAGTCATCCAGCCAGCTTGCCAGCTTGCCTATCCCCTTGTATGAGACGAAAAGCATGAGACGTGGAGAAGATTTTCCCTTGGACCCAGCAGCACCTCCGGTTGAAGTCTTGCCTGAAGACGAGCGTGTGAGGGCCATTTATCAACGACACTGGGCTACCATACGCCATTGTTTTCACCGTGACCGTCGTCTTTTGGACTTGTACAATTTTCGGCTGGAGGACCTCACGTATCTCACTACATATGCCGAGAACATTTTCAAAGATCAGGTGACAGCCTATAAGTTGAATATGACATTCGGGTACATTTTACGGCACAAGGAGACGGACCAGCTGCGGTATTTCTATCCCAGCAATATTACCTATGTGTTTGACCAGCCGTTCACGGTGACGGATGCGATTTCTCTGGAGCCACTCCTCGATCAATTGACTACGTTGGATCCATTGGAATGGGCTCGGTTGCAACGCCCCAATACCCAATGGCTTGTGGAAATGGTGACTAACGTCACATTTTTCGTCACGAAAATGAGAGATCACCCGATCGGAGCTCCTGTACTACTTCCTCCGGGGTTGCTTCATCGACACGGCCTGTATTCATTAACAGCAGGGATAAAGGGGCCCTACAAAGACCGGAAATGTCTGTTTCGGTGTTTGGCCGTGCATGTGCACGAGTGTAACCCCCGGGCTTGTGACACAGTGGCCGATGGCTATTGGGAAGAGTATTTAGAGCAGCAAGACATTGATCCGCGGCACTTCCGTGGAGTGCCGTTTAAGAATTTAGATGACGTGGAAACACTGTTCGATATTAATATCTTTGTTTATCGATTACGATGCGAGGAGGGTACATTTGTGGCTGAATTGGTTCGGCGATCAACAGAACGGTATGCTGCTACGATGAAAGTCAATGTGTTCGACGACAATGGCGTGAGTCATTTTTCGCTGATCTCCAATATGAGCCAGTACGCTCAGTCTTTCAGTTGTGCCCAATGCCATCGGGTGTTTCATCACTCCTCCGACTTACATCGCCACGAGAAAATCTGTGACAACAGTGTCAAGCGAGTCTATCCGGGTGGAGTGTATCATAATGCACCTACTATTTTCCAGGAACTGGCCGATGAGGGTGTGATGATACCGGAAGAGGACCGTTATTTTCCCTACCGGGCATGCTATGATTTTGAGGCCCTGTTGGAGCCCATGGACCTGTTTTCGGCTAAAACGCAGTGGACACAGCGCCATATCCCCCTCAGTGTCAGCATTTCATCCAATGTACCTGGCTATGACGCTGCACCGGTGTGTTTCGTGTCCACGGGAGAATCCCATGAGTTGATCACCCGGATGATGGAGTATTTAGAGCAAGTCAGTGCAGCCAGTACGGAATTGTTGGTGGCCAAGTTCGAGGACGTACTGGCCCAGCTGGACGACCGCATTCCTGTACCCGGTGTAGCGTTCAGCGACAATGAAGAGTCCGAGTCCGAGTCGGAGCCCGAGTCCCTGCAGTCGCAGCCTCTGCAGTCGCAGGATGTCCCTTTACCGAAACCGTATGCGGAGAAATTGAAGTTACGGTTCCTTCAATACCTAGGCCAGTTACCGGTGCTCGGCTTCAATTCGGGGAAATACGACTTGAACATGGTGAAGGAATTTCTATACCCTTACTTGGCCCAGTCCGGTACCCTGAAGTCGGTGATCAAGAAAATCAACAACCATATGGCCCTCACTACCACATCACTGCATTTCCTCGATGTAAGGAATTACCTGGCACCTAATTGTAGCTATGAGCAGTGGGTCCAGGCCTATAACTGTGCACAAAACAAAGGTTACTTCCCTTACACCTATATGACGAGTCTGGACCGCTTAGAAGACACCCAGTTGCCACCCCGGGAAGCGTTTTACAATGACCTGAAAGGGGAAGCTCTGCCAGAGGCCACCTACATCGAACTCCAACAAGTGTGGAACCACCACAGCATGAAGACGTTGCGCGATTTCCTGGTGTGGTATAACAACCTAGATGTGGTTCCTTTCCTGGAAGCGGCCGAGAAAATGGTGCAACTCTTTCGTCGCCAAATGCACGTCGACATCTTCAAGGAGTGCTTGAGTTTACCGGGTCTGGCGCTTCGCCATCTTTTTCAAGAGTGTCCTACCTACTTCTCGCTGATTCAGCAAAAAGATGCAGACATGCATGAATGTCTGAAGCGGAACATTGTGGGCGGACCTAGCCTTATTTTCCACCGCTACCATGAGAAGGATGTGACTACTCTGCCCAGTGGGAAACCCTGTGCCAAAATCATTGGGTTTGACGCGAATGCCTTGTACTTGTGGTCGCTCGCCCAACCCATGCCCAGCGGGCATTATACGCGTTGGTGGGCAGAAGGTCGGCATTTTACACCGCAACGGACGCCGTACAAACATCTCGCCGACCAGTGGTTGGACTGGGAAGCCTATCGACGGGCGATTTATATTCGTCACCAGACCAACGCCACAGAGAAGCGGATAGGAGATCGCCGACTCCCCGTCGATGGGTTTGCCCTTGTCCAAGGAACACCGACCGTTTTCCAGTTTTATGGCTGTTACTGGCACGGCCACGAATGTCATTTCAGCGCGGGACACTTCAATGAGCGACGTGGGAAATCGGCAAAAGAATTACGGGAAGAAGTAGTGTCCAACGGGGATTATGTCAAAGAGCGAGGATACCATCTCATTGAGATGTGGGAGTGTGAATTTCACACGATGTGCAAGGCCCTGCCCCATTTACAACGGTTCCTAAAAGAACGTGAGTACCCCTTGAGTCGTCGGCGACTGCTCAGTATGCCACAGATGTTGGACGCCATTCGTTCGGGACAGCTCTACGGCTTTGTAGAATGTGATTTGCATGTTCCCGACACTCTCAAGCCCCTCTTCGCCCAGTGTCCGCCTATCTTCAAGAACACGCTGGTGGGTCGGGCTGACATTGGAGAGACCATGGGCGCCTATGCGGAGCAACACGAGTGTTTGCCTAAACCTCGCCGCATGTTGATTGGAAGTATGTGGGCCGAGAAAATCTTGCTGGGCACCCCCTTACTGCAGTGGTACATGAACCACGGTTTGGAAATTACTAAAATCTATCAGGTAATACAATACGTACCTGAGGCTTGTTTTGCGGAGAATGCAGACCTCGTGACGAAGGCCCGTCGTCAAGGTGATGAATACCCGAGTCAGGCCATCATCGCTGAATCTTGGAAGCTCACTGGCAATGGTTATTACGGAAAAACGGTAACGAACCAGGATAAGCACGTCAACGTGAACATTTGTACGACTACCCAAGCCCGCAAAAAAGTGAATTCTCCTCTGTTTCGTTCCGTGGAGGTGATCGATGACGACACCTATGAAGTCACTTCAGCCAAGAAGACTATCCGGTACAATTTACCCCTGCAGATTGGATGTATGGTCTATCAGGTGGCCAAGCTGAGGATGCTGGAATTCATCTATGATTTTATGGGTGTGTATTTTAATCCCTCAGACTGGCAACTCATGGAAATGGACACGGACTCGGCCTACATGGCCGTTTCCCACCCGGACTGGGAGTCACTCGTCAAACCCGAGTTACGGGCACAATATGAGGCGGAACGGGACCAGTGGCTACCCCGACGCGATCACTACACCTACGATAAGCGGACACCCGGGCTCTTCAAGCTGGAGTGGAGTGGAGATGCTATGATTGCGCTCTCCTCCAAGACCTACTACTGTTACGGAGGAGACGGAGAGGATAAGTTTAGCTGCAAAGGGGTGAGTCGGCGCGATCCCAACATAGACAAAGCTCTCTACCTGGGCGTGCTGCAAAGCCAGGCCAGTGCCAGTGGCACTAACAGAGGATTCCGGGTCGTGGACCATCAGATGCGCACCTATATCCAGCAACGAGACGCCTTTACTTTCTTTTATCCCAAACGAAAAGTATTGGCCGACGGTGTGAGCACCACTTACTTGGACTTGTAAATGTCGAACTATAACTGTGGATACACAAATGTAAAAGTCAGGATGGCCGAGTGGTCTAAGGCGCCGGTGCGTAAGTGCTGGTCGGCGAAGAGCTGGCGTAGGTTCGAATCCTACTCCTGACAGAAGAACTTTTTTTGCACCTTAACCCCTACTATGTGTACCCTGTATTCTATTTGTATATAGAGTCTAATCCTTTCTTGTTGACTTAAATAAAAAAAGAGAAAGTCAAAACCCATCAGTGTGTTTTTTTCATCTTTTATTCAACGTCAGAACAACAACGTCATAACAATAATAAACAAGGGGTCTGCGCGCGCAGTACATTTTTTTTAAGTTAACCAGAGAAATGGAGCATGCACATTAAAACGAGAGGCCGTCCAGTCATAGACGAGGACATCACGGTCTTCGGCTTGACAATAATCATCAAACATATGTACAATGCTAGACATAGAATGTCCTCTACTCCGGTGAGTGAGATAAAACACACAGTACTGTCCGCACACACTACTCAAGGGGCCTTGTAATCTTTGCGTATTCCAACGCCACATTGTAGTAGAGACGTCCATGAATTTCACCAAATCGGCATGTAGGGGTGCAAGTCCGTAGGAATCAAAGTATTCGCCTTGGCCTTGGGTGTCCACGTACACAGCTATCCAATGTTCACCGGGTCGACTCCTCGGGTCTGTATTCAGGATGTAGGCTGCTGGGGTGGTGGAGTGGGTGGGAAACACATTGCGTGGAAACACACCTCGAAAGGGGATCTTGGGATCTCGCTGGAGTATGCTCATCAGCTGCTCTGTATCCATGTTAGGTGGAGAAGTCACACAGCACGTTTCTTTGCTGATCCACGCTGATGACGTTATCAAACTCGGCGTAGCAAATCACGTTAATGGTGCTGGGTAGAGGGATGGAGAAACGCAGTTCCAACCGTAGGTTTCCTTTCTTGAGCAAAGCCAGTTGATGATCGTGTTCCAAGGTGGGGGTGAGGTCAAAGGCGAACACTGTGTACCCCTTCATAAAGTCGTCTCGACTGATGGTATTGCCTTCGTCCTGGTTGTTTTGTCCTGTGGCTGTAAACAGGTTCAGGTAGGTCCGCACATAGTTTCCGTTAGTAAAGTCCGGTTGTAATGGACGGGCTGGAATTTGATGGCCGGCCACGTGCAGTGCCACAAAGTTAATGTTGAAATGTTGAAATTTGAACGGATTCTCAGCCCAATTTCCATTGAATGCGGTGTTGGTCACACACGCCAGGGTAAGACGTTTAGGCAGATCCCCTAGAAATAAATTTTCACGATTGGCCATCATCGTACCTGATGGCACAGAGAACACCTTGGTCTGTACGCGTCGGATGGGGTACTGGGCTGGTTTTTTCGATAAGGCTTCCATGTGACTCAGCAACACGCCCTGTTGCAAATCTACCGTACGGACAAACAGGGCTGCATCTTCAATGACGATATGGTAATGGATTTCTCCCTCTCCACCGGCCATTAAGGCGAACGTGGGTAAGGACCGGATCAACTTGATCTTGATGGATACACCGTTCATCATGTAGCGGTCTTGCATGAACAGATCGGCGTGCAGTCGTCCCATCATATCGATGGACTTGCTTTTGGCTGCCAGTCCTTGGCGTGCCGTGAACCCAGCATTGCCACCGAGTATGGTGTCCAGGTGTCCGGGTCTATCCCTGAAGTACAGCTCAGCTTGTAAGTGTGATTCTTTGGCATCAATACCGTACGACAACAGCGTTTCCATGTAGGCTCTGTACGGGTACGTATTGGTGGACGTACTGATGAGTTTATCGTTCAGACCTATATCCACCTGTTGGAACAAGGAGTGCAGCCAAAGATTCACCGGGCCTACTTTCGCATCGGCCTCTATGTCCGTTCCATCCATGTTCGTTATTTTGGCTTTCACGTACAAGTAGGTGTGGGCTAAATCCAGGTAGGCCGTATCTTTGTTTTCAATGGAAAATTCCACGGGCCCCACTCCCGTCAGGCTAGCCAGGGGTCGATGTTCTACCCAACGTCCTTCGGCTACACTGGTTTGGGTGGGTGGAATAGTCCACAAATCCAATTCACTGTTGGTAGACGGACATGACTCGGAGTGAATGAATGCCATTATGCGAAGATATCTCTCCTACTTCTCTTCTTCTTTTTCTTCTGGGGCTTCCTGCTCTGAGGTGTGCGTCGTTGGTGTGTTGGACGTTGAATGAATCTGGGCAGTGTCGGTCTTTGTCTTTTAAGGGCTTTGGCGATCAACACACCCCCGGCTTCTTTAGCCCGGCGTTTCAAGGCTTGTCGGGGTGCTGTGCCTTCCATCACATCACCGGCCACGCGCAATCCACTGCGTATCGCTTGTTTTCCCACCGCTTTCACACCCCGTGTCACCATGGGTAAAAACGTTTTCACAATGCTGCCCAGTATGTTTCCCAATCCGTGACCGCGTTGCATGCGTGCCCCGCTAAACATGGGCAAGCTTCCGCCCGTTTGTTTCTTGTAGTAGTCGACATAGCTGGGCGTATGGCACTGGTAAGGCACGTACATTATACGAAGTGAGGAGAGCGGACTTGTCGGAAAGCAAGTGTCAGCACCACTTTTCCTCGTTCGAATGGGATCGGACGTCCCGTGTCATCTCTTATATCCACCGTGATCGTGTTGATATCGGTATGGCGTACGGGCAGGTACATTATATGGTTGAAACTCTCGGTGGCTTGTTCGCCATACGTCTTGCTAATGGGCACCACCCGTAACAGAGGTGTGTTCACATCACCCACAATATGGCTGTCCACGGCATCCGAGTAGACGTACAGTGCGTACATACCTACTTTCATATCCATCAAATAAGTCCCGTTGGCAATGGTGGCTCCCTTGTAGACGCTGAAAGGCAGCCTTAACATTTGGTGTAGTGTAGGACTGAGTTTCACCTTCACGTTAGCGGTCAGCATGATAGAGCTCTTCTCGTTGTGTACGTTGACATCGAAGAATATGTTTCTCTTGAAGCGCAAGGCTATCAGGCGTGTTGGATCATCCGTGCTGAACTTTAGCGCCTTGTACTCCATCAAGCCATTCAGACCCTCTATGAACTTCTGCGGCGTATCGTATTGGCCTTGGGGGAGAATGAGTTTGTAGACTTTATCTTCGTAGGTCACTTCGTACCATACTTCTCCGTCTTGTACGTTGTACCATGAGTAAGGGTATTGAATATCCACCAGTCCACATTCCCAGCGTCCCGGTAAATGTAACGGTTGGGGTAATTGCGTGACATACTTGGTCAAGGTGTTGTCAGGAAACACGTCGAGTGAGCTATTACTGGGCAACGTCAGGTAAAACATGACGACTGAGTTGTTCTGGCTTCTGCACCGGGTTTTTATAGGGGTTATTAGTAGGGTGTCCTTAGTAGGGTTCCCAGCCCTGGGGCGCCTTACCTCCGCGTCGTGATCGTCGTGGCTGTGGTGTGGTCGGTATAGGGGCAGCATAGGGATGAAAAGAACGATCCCGCCGTGAGGGTGTTTTGGGTGGCGTGTACGGTTGCCATTCACCACGTTCCCAGGTATGGGGGAGACGTCGAGAGGGTGCTTGCATCCACTTCCAGCGTTCACGATTTCCTACCAATTCTTGAGGGATGTGCGTGTCTTTTAACGCCTGAGCAAAGGCTTCCCAGCCCGGAGGGTTAGAGTGTTTGCGAGAACGAACCATATCGTTGATCAAATCGGTCATATGAGACCCCGGCACCACTTGGTTTCGAATCAGTAGGTTTCCTTCCGCATTCCAATCCATATCGGTATTCTGTTTCACCCGGTCCAACAATAAACGCGCCTTGGTCTTGAAGTTTTTAGGCACACTGGCCAACACTTCCTGTTCCAGCTCAGGTGAGGCCGAGGATGACGGTGGTGGTGGTGGTAGGGATGGTGATGTGGTGGTGGTGGTAGGTAGTGGTTGTGTACTTCCTCTATATTGATCCATAAACGTCTGGTACTGGTTCAGCGTATGATGGTAGAGTTGAATTTTCTCGTGATCGGGCAGTCGACGTTGCAGTATACTATTCATCTCTTCATCCAGAGACTGGAGTTGTTGCACTGTGGCCGGTACGGGATAGGGAGATTGCAAACTCTGTAACAGTCGAGGTTCGACCAGCATCATTTTTTTCGTATGTTCCATGCTGTTAGCGTCCTCCCAAGATGGAACCGAGTAACGGGCCCAGTACAGTAGCGGCTAAGGGAGCCAGGAGTGCGCCGAGAAATCCACCTCGCTGTAACACCTGTTTCTTTTTCTTCACACTGCCCGTCTTCTTGACCAACGTTCGGAGACCCGCCTTGTGCCGTTGCAATTTCCCTTTCTGCAGAGGACTGAGTGGAACATTGCCTTTTAACACATTATGGGCTACTTCACACAAACACCGTACCAAGTCGGGATCCGCGCAGCGCACCAGGGCCCGGGTCACTTCCGGGGGCGCGCTGCGTAATACGCGCAGAGCCGGTGCGTGCTTGCGTACGCGTGCAGACATGTTGAAGAATGAGGGCTAGAGTACGTTGTCTTCTTCTTTTATCCTCTTTTATTTGGGTGTGTACACCGTCTGTATCTCGCCGGGAAAAATCAGGGTACGCAATCGAAGGGGTGAGGGCGTGTCTTGTTTCAAGTCGATGAGTAGATACCCGTGAGCAGGTTGGGTCGCATCTTCAAAGGCTTCTCGTACAAAGGCCGTGTTTTTAGGGTACATCTGTTGAGCCAGGTGGGTAATTTGTGACGCGTCTCTGGGGTTTTTGAATAACACCACATACTGAGCATTCAAACTAATGTTCCGGTGTTCTTTGTTCTTACTGAAGAGATTCTGTACGATGTAGATGATGCTCAACCGACGATGATGGCTGCCTTTGGTAAAGAGACGGGTGATTCGACTATCCGTTTCCGTCATGAGATCGTCTACCACTACCAAGGTGTCTTGGGGTATATCTTCAGGCGGTAAGCCTTCCACTAAGGTGAGTCCTGGGACACGGGCCAGTGCCTCGTAGGCGGGCTGCCAAGCGCCATAACACCACAGGATGCGAGCTAGAGGCGGTGAAATCAGGGCTGACCCATGTTGGATGAGACGTTGAACAAAGTGTGATTTTCCCGACCCTGTCGGTCCAGCGATGAGGCACGTGAAAGGATGCTGCCATCGCGGGTCCATCGTTTAGGTGATTTGCACTCGACGTTTAGAAGCCCACCCCAGTTGTCGTGGAACCCGCCGGGAGTCGTAGGGGAATGGATACCGTTGTGGTGGTAAACGGTGTGATTCACGAGGATCCACTTCAAAACTGTTTAGCGGCGTCGTGGTAGTGGTACTAGAGGGTGGAGTGGAAGGATCGCTTCTCAGGGATGATGATGATGGAGGATGAGGTGGAGTAGTAGTCGTAGTACGGATCGTCGTAGTAGTTGGCTGGATGTAGCGGGGTAACGTGATGGCTGAAGTAGACGATGTGGTGGGTGTCTGGGTTGAGACGTGACGGACCCTTGACGTCTGGGCTGGTGTAGGCAGTGGGGTCGTGGTGATGGTGGATGATGGAGAACGCAGGGTGTTGAAACAGGATATCACGTACGATAAATCGTAGAACACACCGGTAAATAACGTACCCAGAACCACGACTAGACACAACACAGTACCGACTTGTGCTTTTCGAGTTCGTAACAGTAAGGGTAGACGTGTACTATCCATGGTACAGTCCTACACTGAAGGCGGGTGGTGATAGGCGTTAGCATTTATAGACGTTTCATGTCACGGCCGGACACCCAGGAATTAAACGAACGAGGCCATCCTTGCTATTTGACGAAATGATAGGGAATCCCACGTCGACGCTCCGTTTTCAAAATCTTTTCCACCGTGTAGTAGTCTTTCGGTGTTTTCACTATGGGTTGTAGTTCTGCCTCGTAAAACGTGCCTTGCAGTCTCTCTCCTTGTAGATCTTCCAGTTGATAGACGTGGGGCTGTCGAGGTTTATGGCGAACGATGACAAAGTGTTCGTCACTCCAGTTCGGTAAATACCCTTTCTCAAATTGTCCTTTCACTTTACTGATCCGCACTACATCTCCTCGTTTGTAACGGGGTGCCGTGAGTGGTGGTGGACTGGGTGAGGAGTACAGCGTAGCACGTACTTGATGTTCGTTACGTTCTGTCACAGTATGGGGAGCTCGCTGGATACTGCGATGATAGGCCCGATTGTAGCCTTGGACCAGTTGAGGGAGTACATCCAGGTAGCGTCGAGTGTTTTGAGCAGTAAAAAACTTGTACATGCGTCCTTTGAAGGTACGATTAAAGCGTTCCACTACCGATGCTTTCGTCTCATTGTACGTGTGAAAAAAAAATACCTTCTTTTTCTTAAGAAAGGCTTGAAAGGGTCGGTTGAGAAATTCTGTGCCTTCATCTGTTTGTAAATAAAGAGGTTTACGCCCCGTCTTGAAAATCTGCTGAAACGCTCCTATGAGATTCTCTCCTGTTTTGGTACGAATGGGAAGTACCCAGGCATACTTGGATAAAATATCGATACAGGTCAATATGTACCGGTGTCCATCATTTTGAGGTGCAAATCGACTCATATCCACTAAATCCGCCTGCCATTGCGCGTCTATCCCGCCCACGATCACATGGTTACGACGAAAATGACGTCGGGCAGCTCGATGTAAACTATACGTATCTTGGGTTTTTAACCAGTCTCGAACTTCAGTTCGACTAATGCCTTGAGAATGGGCCGCTCGAGCTAGCGCTGCCACAGCGCTATAGGCAGCTGGACTCGTCGGATTATAATACAAATCGGTTAACACATTGTTAATCACTGTAGACGTTTTTTTTCCCGACCGCCGCATCACGGTTTTCTCCTTCCTCGTTCGCCCCCGTCACATGTGTGTCGATCTCTTCATGGGGTGATACTGATCCTCTAGCCGCTGTGCATTCTTTACATATAGGCCTTTTTTTCCGGGCTGTACCATCTGGTTTACAGAAACAAAAGACTCCATCATGTAGTTTTTCATGAGGTTCAGCGAACGCGTCTTCTATAGCACGAACCCACGCTAATTGCTCAGGTGATCGATCGTCCGGTGACAATAACTGGTCCACAATAGGCACTATTTTCTTCAAGGCTTCCCACACAGAAGGAGTTAGGCTGATACTGCGCGAAGGCTCTTTATACCGGCCCAGACGTATGCAGCGGAGTGGTAGGGTATAGACGTACATGTCATTGCCCAGGTGGATGAGTTCTCCGTCCAATTCACCGCTCAACACCCGTTTAAATTTATTCCACCCATCACGCTGTAGTGTCACCGGATTCCATAGCATTTCAGCGGGTGTCCAGTAAATAGCTAGATCGTCTTTCGCCAGTTTGACTTTATCTGCATAAACGTATAACCTCACACTGGGTGTAAGAGGCAAGATGGCTCGTAGTGGTAGCGACATGCTTGCTCTCAATGTCCAACGATGAATGATACACACTCTGTCTCATCCCCTGGTATTTATAGGGTCAGGGCCTATTCTGTGAGAGGCGGTACGTGTGCAGAGAATACTTTATCGACCACAGGAACTATTTGTTGCAAAGCCGTCCACAGATCGGGATCCAGCGTAAATCCTCCTCGTTTGAGCGAGATAAGTCGGGCAAAATAAGGTCCCCGAAAAATGTATACATCGTGATACAGGTAAATACTATCGCCGTCCAAATCACCGAATAACACACGTTTCAAGGTAGTCCAGCCTTCGGGAGATAATGTGACACGCGCAGGTTCAGGCGTGCACCAACATCGCGAATCATCATCAATGAGCTCGACGCGATCAGGGTATACTATTAAGGTATAATCCGGGGTCAGCGTACGGGTAATGATCGATTTGGCTTCCGGGTATAGTACGTCGTCAACTTCGGTAATAATAGCTTTCATCGCCGCCCATAATGCTGGCCAAAGTACAATACCGCTACCGCCACACTGTTCTAACCGCGGAAAAAATGAATCCTCTCTACACCGCCGGAGGTACACACCGACGCCGACATCCATAAAATCTACTTCGGGTTCTTTGCCCTGTAACAACCGTGTCAATAGCGTCCACCCGGCAAGGCTTAAAGTTAATTTCACTTCTATCGGATGTTCCTTGATAAGCTGCAATTCATGCTGGTACACGATAAGAATCACTTCCGACGTCACTTGAAAGAACGCGAGCTCTTTGCCCGGTGCTGCCATAATGAAGAATGACAAAAAATACTAGCCCGACAAAAATTTATACCGATTCTGGCTAATTTTTCATTGTTAAAAATAAAAAAAATACGCATACCCTGGGAAAATAATTAATTTAACAATGCAATTATTTTTGTAGACGCTCCCCGAGTGCATAAATTAATAGTCTTGACTAATAATAGGATAAAAAATAAAATTATAGCATGGCTAGACTAGAATATCAAGTCCTGATAATTATCAGAACAATCCATAGGGCTGTTAGAGAGTCAAACCCGATGCTTGCAAAGCCATACTATATAGGTAATAGAGGCTATACGTACGCGAAGGGTTTTTTTAAATGATAAAGTGTGTACCCCTAGTACGCATGACACAGCTTATAAATTTTAGGAACCGTTAATTCACGGAAACAATTACTGAAATAGGTAGCCCACATCCTTTTCATAATGCTAGCTTAATAAAACAATGTAATTCCTACGACAAACACATTTAATAAATTACGAAATAGCATGAATTGGTAAAGTGCACTTTTCGATTTTAACCTCTATAAGAAAATGGGACGCAACTCTGTTTGACACGAAAATTGACTCGGCAACTGCGTAGATTGTGTTTTCTCACCGTAAACGAAGGCTATGTTTTCTTCATTTTCTACAGTTCTCTTGGGAGAAACGAGCTGGAATTTTCAGGGCACTCGTATAGAGTGATAAGTGATATTCACTTTGATACCTTACTCGACCCATTGGTCCATTAGGGGCTCCCCTAGCTCCAACACGTCTATTTCCATACCCTTGGGCCACCGCGCATGCGCAGAATGACCCTAATTTAACCCACACCCAGCCCATCAGATGCCCCTTCACGAATGCTTCACTTTGATACCTCATACAACTCCACTGGACCATTAGTGGCTCCCCTAGCTCCAAAAAGGCTATTTTCATACCCTTCGGCCACCGCGCATGCGCAGAAGACCGATATGTCAACCCCTCACCCAGCCCATTAGATGCCCCTTCACCTAAGCTTCACTTTGATACCTCACTCGACCCCATCGGACCATTTTATCTAGGGACTACTTTTTCTCCGCGAAAGCTTTTTCCCGAGACCGAATCACCGCCAAAAACCACGGCCAAACCGCATCACCGCGCATGAATACATTTTTTTTTTATTATTTTTTTGCCGGAACTTTTTTTTTTTCCTGCAGCTATCTTGCACTGACTGACACCGGAGATGCATACAAAATGGTGGCCTGTGGATGGCCACCATTTTGTATCCACCTCCCAATCACTATACAGTGGGCCAGCCTATCTTGCACTGACTGACACCGGTGTGGGAGAGGGAAACAAAATGGAGGCCTGTGGATGGCCGACATTTTGTATCCACCTTGCACTCCATCCCACTAGACTATAAATAACGTTTATTTTGACATTTATTCACCAATACAAATCATGAGTTTTAGAAGACGACGACCCCTGTTTACGCACCATCCGACTCGAGATCCGAGAAATGCTGCTGCTACAGAACAACACAGAGAGATGGTTAGCCATGAAGAAGATGGAGGGTTGACGATCATCACAAGTTTTCAGAGGGTTATTGAAGACGAAGCCACGTTATTACACAGTACCGAAGAACTTGCGGGACAACTCCGGGAAGATGTGAGAGCAGAAGAGAGTAGACGGATCCGAAGGCTGAGTGAACAACAGGACCAAGAAATAAACAGTATGGAAGAAGACGACAGTGATGTGACGGAGGGTGGGGGACAAGACGGCGAGCTGCCCTGGTTAAATACTAGTAGACCTCCAACCACGATGACGTTGCCTGTGGACACTCAAAGTATAACCACTTCGGCTGAAGACCATGCAGGATTAAATAGACTTGCAACAACGGCCGAAACTCCAACGATTTCAGCTGCAGAAACACAACAACCATGTCGCCACGAAGTAGAGATAAGCCGTCTCAATGAACAGATTATCGCCATGCGGGAGCAATGGTTGGAATGGAGACGACAATGAATGGAATGGAGACGGAAATTGCCATACAGAAGAAAGAACGCCATCTTGAAGAGAAAAAACACGCTGTAGTATCTGCACCGACGAGGAAAACTTATACGCCGTGTTACCGTGTGGACATCTTTGCGTGTGTAAAGATTGTTGGGTGACACTGTCGTGTGATGGTGCCATGTGTCGCTGCGTTGATGCCGGAGAGTCCCATCTAAAAATAAAATGCCCCATATGCAGGAAGCATGTAGGAGGGGTGAAGAGAATATACCGCGTATAAGTGTCGTGTGACACTATCAAAGGCCCTTTTCAGGGCCAACCCATCTTTCCGGAAGTGGAAACTTCTTTCAAAAGCACACAAAAATAACACCAAGTCCCCATCATCCTTTTTCCAAAAAACAATTTTTTTCAAAAAAAAATAAAAAAATCTTCACACACAAGGTGAATTTTTTTTATTTTTGAGGTAGTGGGTCGAGTGAGGTATCAAATTGAAGCTGACGTGAAATGCTTAACATTGATACCTCACTCGACCCCATTGGACCACTAGGGGCTCCCCTAGCTCCAAAAAGGCTATTTTGAAGATCGATATCAACACCTTGTGTGTGAAGATTTTTTTATTTTGGAGGTAGTGGGTCGAGTGAGGTATCAAATTGAAGCATTTCATGAATGCTTCACATTGATACCTCACTCGACCCGATTGGGCCATTAGGGACGCCTCTAACCCCAAAAAGGCTATTTTGAAGATCGATATCAATCTTCAATTTTTTTTTTTTTTCAATTTTCAATTTTTTTTGGAGGTAGTGGGTCGAGTGAGGTATCAAATTGAAGCTGACGTGAAATGCTTCACATTGATACCTCACTCGATCCCATTGGACCACTAGGGACGTCTCTAACCCCAAAAAAGGCTATTTTGAAGATTGAAGATTGATATCAATCTTCAAAATAGCCTTTTTGGGTTAGAGGCGTCCCTAATGGTACAATCGTGTCGAGTGAGGTATCAAATTGAAGGTGACGTGAAGGAGCATCTGATAGACTGGATGTGGGCTTGAATTAGGGTGATTCTGTGCATGCGCGAAGACCGAAGGCTATGAAAATAGCCTTTTTTGGAGCTAGGAGAGCCCCCAGTGGCCCGATGGAGCCGAGTGAAGTATCAAATTGAAGCTTAGGTGAAGGGGCATATTACCGCAGTTGGTCCGTCTCCTTGTGCCGTAAGATATACCCAAATGTCATATTCAACTTATAGGCCGTCACCTGATCTTTGAAAATGTTCTCGGCATATGAAGTGAGATACGTGAGGTCCTCCAGCCGAAAATTGTACAAGTCCAAAAGACGACGGTCACGGTGAAAACAATGGCGTATGGTAGCCCAGTGTCGTTGATAAATGCAGACAGGGATGCAGGCAGGCAGGCAGGCAGGCAGGCAGGGAGACAGGTCAGGTCAGGTAAGTCAGATTGAATACACCCCTTTCCCTAAAAATGGACTCCTTTTATACGTTTTGCATGTGGTTTCAAAATGGTGGACAACTACAGGCCGCCATTTTGAAAACCCAGAGACCTCATTTGCATATTTTCAAAATGGTGGACAACAACAGGCCGCCATTTTGAAACACACCACCCACAACACACACAAACAAGCCGCCATTTTGAAAACCCAGAGACCTCATTTGCATATTTTAAAAATGGTGGACAACAACAGGCCGCCATTTTGAAACACACCACCCACAACACACACAAACAAGCCGCCATTTTGAAACACACCACCCACAACACACACAAACAAGCCGCCATTTTGAAACCCACCACCCACAACACACACAAACAAGCCGCCATTTTGAAAACCCAGAGACCTCATTTGCATATTTTGGACAACAACAGGCCGCCATTTTGAAACACACCACCCACAACACACACAAACAAGCCGCCATTTTGAAACACACCACCCACAACACACACAAACAAGCCGCCATTTTGAAACCCACCTCACACATACACAACCCTCACGCATGCGCACACACACACTTCTGACGTCACAGCATGCGCTCACAACCAATTGGAACCCTTGTATCTCAAATCCTACCCGTGACGTCATTACATCCGGGTCAATATTTCGTCAATTTCTGTTTACTATACTACTGGCGAGTTTTTCCCCAATCATATGATGTGTGTCGCGAATTCTGATTGGCTGCATGTGGGCGATTTAGACTGCATTCAAATAAAATATACGGTGACCCATTCAACTTGAAATTGGTGATTTCTGCCGAAGCGGTGTATGGACGTTCAGAATGTAGCTACATTAGCAATATATGATACATATACTGAACATATACTGAAAATTGACAGATAATGAACATAGCTAATAATGGTGAGTGGCAATTTCAACCGTAGATGCCACTATTGATTGGGGCAATTTTTATATATTTTTTTTTGGTCATTTTCGCTGGTTTTAGCAATGATGGATAGTCTGAGCCATTATCGGCTCAAATGGAACGACTGTGTTTTTTATCAAGTCAATTCACCATGATCGCTTTGGTCACCAATGTTGGTTGATGTAACACCGTTGCCACAATTATCCCTTCGGACAATCTAGAAACATTGTCAACCATTTTTTTCTCATCCTAGTCAATTTGAATGCTCGCAATGTCAGTTTTTAACGGTCTCTCGTGAAATGGCAGCTTTTAACACCTTATGGGAAGTCAGTCAAATAGGGACATGAGGATTATGACCGAACCTTAAAAAAGAAACATTGCGACAGGAAGGACAGAGAAGCTTATTATGGATAGCTAAGCATTCGAACCGACTACGGTCAAACACGACCGGCAGCGTCTCCAGCTGTCTGAGAGATTATGGCGGCAACGGTGTTACATCAACCAACATTGGTATCTGAGCGACCGTGGTCGATTATCCTGACAAAAATCTGGCTGTTGGCCAGTCGAAGCCAATATTTGTTCAAATCATTCAGCAATGGTATTAAAAAGCGAGCGAAAACGACCAAAATATGACTAATGTTGAAAGTGGTTATTATCGCAAAATGAGGGGGGATCAGGAATATTCTTGGAATACCGATAAAAAAAGACCAAAATTGAGCAACAGATGAAACTGATAAAAGATATAACGGAATTTCGATCATGAATTTGCGAGCGAGAGAAAAATCACCGAACGAGAAGAGGATCGCAGTAAGGAGGGATTAACAAGAGGCAAATACAAGCGTCTAGTCCGTCATTCATAATTCAGCCGTCGTCCATTAAAGAATATCCGCGTCCATAATCCAAAGACCTATTCCATATCCATATAACAGTATTAGCACCAAATTCAAAAAAGACAATCACAGTATACATAAACATAGGCTAGTTTCCTGCAAGAGAGAAGCGGTCAACAGTTTTCAATGATGCCGACAAGACATCATGATGTTCCAAAAATATAAAATCCGTATCGCTGATCAGTATTCTTAATCCATAATAATCGTTCTAAAGTCGTTATCTAGAGAATGGTGTATCTCAGTCACGCTTTGATTGTCCAGGGCACTGTTGGTATTTTTTTTTTTGGTTGATGTAACACCGTTGCCACCATTATCCCCCCGGACAACAGCAGCATCCTGCCCCCCTCCAGCAGCATCCTGGATTGTCCAGGAATGCAAGTCCAGGGGACTTGTTGAAAGACATTGTGATTAGCAAGTTATGATACAAAGAGGCAAATGTGGTGATTCGGAAAATGAACCAGCGATGATCAGTCAAAGGCAAAATGGCAGTGAGTAACAATAGACAAATTGGCGAATTAGCAAAAGATGAACGTGTGATTAGCAAAAGATGAACGTGTGATTAGCAAAAGATGAACGTGTGATTAGCAAAAGATGAACGTGTGATTAGCAAAAGATGAACGTGTGATTAGCAAAAGACAAACAAATGGAGATAGTCATACGCTTGGTCATTGCTAACACAAAAAAGAAGTCAAGGAATAGACAACAGACAAAACGCGGTAAACGGATGGTGAAGCAAATATAGAGAAACTTCACGCACCCATAAAGATTGACAATCGAGTGAAGATAGTCCTATGCGTGGTATACCAATAGATCGACGAGCGATGATCAAGAAAGGCATAGATTTGTAGAAATAGCAATATTGTCATAAGTATTGAACGAGAAACACATCTTCAGGTAACAAATTATGCAATTTATTGCGAAAGAGGATAGAACAAGGACTGGTTCGCTCGGTGTCCGTATAATGTGACTGAGTAGGGTGTCATGTCTGTCTACGGCATGATATTTCGGTGGGACAGCACTATAAAATGGCAGCATTAGATCTGCTCTGTTACAAGTAGATCGGTTGCAACGTCCCAACACCAAATGGCTTGTAGAAATGGTGACGAACGTCACATTTTTCGTGACCAAATTGAGAGATCATCCCATCGGCGCTCCTGTTATTCTTCCGCCTTGGCTGCTCCGTCGAAAAGGCATGTATGCGTTAACGGGAGGCGTACATGGGCCCTACAAAGACCGGAAATGTCTGTTTCGGTGTTTGGCCATTCATTTGGACCAGTGTAATCCCCTGGCTTGTGATAGACTGGCAGATGGTTATTGGGAAGAGTATCTAGAGGCACAAGACATAGACCCGCGGCGGTTCGGGGAAGTCCCATTCAAGTATTTGGATGTCGTGGAATCGCTTTTCCACGTGAATATTTTTGTATACCGTTTACTACCGAAGGAGGAGGAGGAAGACGGTGACACATTTGTGGTTGAATTGGTTCATCGCTCAACCGAACGGTATGCATCGACGATGAAAGTCAATGTCTTCGACAACGGCAGTCATTTTTCCCTGATCTACGATATGAGCCTGTACGCCCAGTCCTTCACTTGTTCTCAATGCCATCCGGTGTCCCATCGTTCTTACGACTTACATCGGCACGAGAAGAGTTGTGACAACTCTGTGAAACGGAAATTTCCTGGTGGTGTGTACCATATCACGCCTACCATTTTCGAAGAGCTGGCTGATGAGGGTCTTGTCATACCACTAGAGAACCGTTATTTTCCATACCGGACGTGTTACGATTTCGAGGCGATTTTGGAACCCATGGGCATTTTCTCAGCCAAAACGCAGTGTCAGCATTTCCACCAACGTACCCGGCTATGACGCTGCGCCTGTGTGCTAACAATAGATCACCAGCTAGCGTGCTATAAAAGGGAAGCGGCCTGGCCGTTTCATCAGATACTCTGTCAACCACCAAGATGTTCACTTGCACAACTTGCCAGAAGCAGTTTACTCGTCTGCACGACTTGCACCGCCACAAGGCCTCCACCCACAACGATGCACGATATACTTGTATAACCTGCGCACGGTCATTTAATCGGAAGGATCCTTTACTGCGCCACGAACGCTCATTCCACGAGGGCGCGACGGAACACTGTAAGGATTGTGGTCAACTCTTCAAACGACGCAGTCAGTTAAGACGCCATCAGCGTTTGATTCATACCCCGTCTCTACGGTTTGGGCGACAACTTTCCACTGAAGAGGAGCCGCGGAAGGTCAGACCCAGTGAAGATGAGCCCGGGGAGACGAACGCCACTGGTGATGCGATGACGGAGAGCCCGCCTATACCCACAGTTCCGAAGAGCCTGGATATCCAGCCGGACCCCACCGTTACGGTTTCGAGTCATACGCCTGACAACATCGAACATTTTCTGGACGAGCCCATAAATGTTCCTAGCGATCTGTTACAGGACGCCCATCCAGTGAGTGACATCTATCGGCGCCATTGGTCCATGATACGGCAATGTTTCAACCGTCATCGCCCTATTCAAGATATCTACAATTTCCGACTGACCGACCTCGCCCGTCTACGTAGCTACGTGGAAGCCATCTTCAACGACCAAACTACGGCCTTCAGATTGAATCTGGCGTTTGGTTATGTGCTGCAGCATAAGGAGACAGTCCAAGTCCGATACTTTTACCCGAGCAGGAACATCCAGGTATTTGACCAACCGTTTACCATCATTAACCGAGTGTCGCTAGAGACGATGCTGGAGAAACTGGACACCGTGGATTCCTTGGAATGGGCCCAACAACAACGCCCCAACACCAAGTGGACAGTGGAGAAGGTGACCAATGTCACGTTTTTCGTTACCAAGCTGACCGACCACCCCATCGGCTGAATGCTTCACCCATGTACTGATGAATACCATAACATGCCGTACATACTCTATATGTCTACATGCTGATCGTTGACTTGAGCTCAGTAAACACTTGTACCTAATGTGACGGTGCGTTAAATAATAAAACATGGTGTTTGATATTTCAATTTGTTTTGCTGTGAACATACCAAACATGCCCAGGGCGGCTCCCCCAGCCTGGGTATGATGTAACATTGGGGATAATAAACTGTATGAACATTGCTGAACTTGTTGTTATTCACGACAACGGCTATCCGATTGTATAATACAGAACATATATTGTATAATACAGGACATATATGGTACAATACAGGACAGATATGGTATAATACAGCACAGACTTGGTATAATACAGGACATATACTGTATAATACAGGACAGATTTGGTATAATACAGAACATATATTGTATAATACAGCACAGATTTGGTATAATACAGGACATACTGTATAATACAGTACAGATTTGGTATAATACAGAACATATATTGTATAATACAGGACAAATATGGTACAAAACAGGACAGATTTGGTATAATACAGGACAGATATTGTATAACACAGGACAGATATTGCACAATACAGCACAGATATGGTATAATTCAGGACAGATATGGTATAATACAGCACAGATATCGTATAATAGAGGGCAAATATTGTATAATACAGCACAGATTTGGTATAATACAGGACATATATGGTACAATACAGGACAGATATGGTATAATGCAGCACAGATATGGTATAATAGAGGAGAAATATTGTATAATACAGAGCAGATATGGTATAATACAGGACATATATGGTACAATACAGGACAAATACTGTATAATACAGGACAGATTTGATATAATACAGAACATATATTGCAGAATACTGGACAGATATTGTATAATACAGGACAGATATTGTATAATACAGCACAGATATGGTATAACACAGGACAGATATTGTATAATACAGCACCGATTTGGTATAATACAGCACAGATTTGGTATAATACAGGACAGGTACTGTATAATACAGGGCAGATTTGGTATAATACAGGACATATATGATATAATAGAGAACAAATATGGTACAATACAGGACAGATTTGGTATAATACAGGACAGATATTGTATAACATAGGACAGGTATGGTATAATACAGGACATATATGGTATAATGCAGGACAGATATGGTATAACACAACAAAGATGTGATATAATGTGTGACAGATATGGATGGTCCATCTCTACACCAAATACCTTCCTTCACTGCCCCAAAATGCCCACTTTCACTACTACTCCTACTGATGTCGTCACAGATGACGTGAACATCCCTCAAATCGGGATGTACACCCCGAGAGCTACAAGATAACACCTCCCACGACACAATCGGACCAAGGATGGTCCCTCTCTATCCCAAACACACCTCCACGCACCGCCAAAATGGCCACTTTACTTACTACACCCAACTGCGCATGCGCAGATTGACGCGACTTGCACTTTAAAACACGCCTCTTCTGACTCTACCCCACACAAGCTCACTTTGACACCTCCCACGACCCATTTGGACCCATAGTGGTCCATCTCTACCCCAAACACACCCCCACATGCCCCCCAACATGCCTGCTTTCTATACTACAGCCAGACTGCGCATGCGCAGACTATTGCACACGGACGAACCATTAGTCGATACATTACAAACTCCACGGGAGCTTCAAAATAAGACCTCATACGACACCATAGGATCATAAGGGGCTCACCTAGACCCCAAAACGTTCACCCCGTATGGACCTATACCTCCATAGCCATGCAGTATAGGCCTATGGGCCTACCCAGGCCTCGGTGAACTTTTTCCAAAAATTTCACCGTTTCGCTTCGAAACCTTTCCCATCGTGTTCTAAATGACGAAACGTGAAAAACAAGACCAAACAACCCATATCACAATGAACGTGTGTGAATTTCCCAGGTTGGACCTATACCCCATAGCCAGCCTATGGGCCTACCCAGGCCTCGGTGAGCTTTTTCCAAAAATTTCACCGTTTCGCTCCGGAACCCTTCCCATCATGTTCTAAATGACGAGACTTGAGAAACAAGACCAAACAACCCATATCACAATGAACGTCTGTGAATTTTCCAGGTTGAACCTATACCCCCATATAGCCAGTATGGGACTAACGACTCCATCGGACCTATAGTGACCCCTGTCGGCGCCCAAATGTCTATTTCCATACACTTTCTCTACTGCGCATGCGCAGAATGACGTCAGTTCCACGTCACACCCAGCCCGTCGGATACTCCCTCGCGACTGCTTCACATGGATACCTCACTCGATCCCATCGGCCCAATAGGGGCCCACCTAAACCCCAACACGTCTATTTCTATACTACGGCCAGACTGCGCATGCGCAGACTATTGATAACGAACGACACACTAGCCCAGGCGGATGCTCCGTCACGACAGCTTCACACTGATACCTCATACGACACCATAGGATCATTAGGGGCTCACCTAAACCCTAACACGTCTATGTCCACACCCTTTTCCCAGAATTCCCTGTCTGCGCATGCGCAGACTGTTGACAACGGCCGAGACCCTAGTCCAATCGGATGCCCCCTCACATAGGCTTCACATTGATACCTCACTCAACTCCATCGGCTCATTAGGGGCTCCCTAATCCCAAAACGTCTATTTTCATACCCTTTCTCTATTGCGCATGCGCAGAATGACGATATTCCGACCCCACATCCACCCAGTGGGATGCCCCCTTACATAGGCTTCACATTGATACCTCACTCGACCCCATCGGTCCATTAGGGCCCCCACTCGATCCCAAAACGTCTATTCCCATACCCTTGGTCTACCGCGCATGCGCAGAATGACGATATTTCATCCCCACACCCAGCCCGTCGGATGCGCCTTCACGAATGCTTCACATTGATACCTCATACGACTCCATCGACCCACTAGGGGCTCCCCTAGATCCCAAAATGTGTATTCCATACCCTTGGTCTACCGCGCATGCGCAGAATGACCATATTCCAACCCCACACCCAGCCCTCGGATGCCCCCTCACATAGGCTTCACATTGATACCTCATACGACCCCATCGGTCCATTAGGGGCTCCCCTAGATCCCAAAACGGCTATTTCCATACACTTGGTCTACCGCGCATGCGCAGAATGACCATATTCCAACCCCTCACCCAGCCCATCGGATGCCCCCTCACATAGGCTTCACATTGATACCTCATACAACCCAATCGGACCACTAGTGGCTCCCCTAGACCCCAAAACGTCTATTTCCATACCCTTGGTCTACCGCGCATGCGCAGAATGACGATATTTCAACCCCACACCCACCCCATCAGATGCCCCTTCACGAATGCTTCACGTTGATACCTCATACAACCCAATCGATACACTAGGGACCCCTCTCGCCCCTGAAGATTGGCGGAGATTGCCGGAGAATTTGATCACCCACGACATTGTGGGAAAAACCCATACATTAACATTGGAAGTCACTTGGTTGACATGGGACTACTTTCTGTCCGCGGAGGAATACAAAGGTTACAGGTTGCCGGAACTGCTTTTGACCTCCACGTGACCTTGAGCTGGTGGCGCCCCCTGGCGCCACAGACGCCACAGAGGTGAAAGGCGATGTGGCGTTCCCTATACCTTTAACCTGGAAAAAAGGGCACCAAGAGTTACCTCCCTGGAAAACAATACTCGAAAAGGGTTTTATATACTACTCCACTGTGTAAATCGAATTTATACCGCGGTGTAAATATTTTTGACTCGCAATGCAAGAATCCGCGCATTGCGAGGAAAAAATATTTACACTAAATAGATTAAATTCACTCGCAATCCTTGCATTGCGAGTGATCCTTACAATGCGCGGATCCTTGCATTGCGAGTCAAAAATATTTACACCATGGTATTAATTTGATTTACACCGCGGTCTAAATAACCGAGGTTTTGGCACTGACGGCCTACCATAAATTTCAGCCTTCAAAATCGTATTACACTTGCATGGCAAACTATTCGTCTGATTGAGCGCAGAGCACAGTATTAGCTGGCTATTCGCGCTTGTGACGCGCAGTATGTGCGGGGGAGGGGGGCATCACTGTCAGTTAATTGCCTCTGATATTTAATTCCATTACTTTATTTCTCCAGTTTTATGAAGACATCTGTTTATTTCCTGAAAACTATTAATCATTGTGATTTGAAATTTGGCATGGTCGTTTTGAACTGTGTGAAGAAAATAGCGGCGCTTCAGTTTTCCAAATTATATTCTGGTTGCTAAGATATTGATGTTTAATATTTGACCCCGCATTTTATACTAAAGACTACAATACATATGTGCAACTACTTGTAGCATAACCACGCTATTTACACCATCCATCTTTCATCTCGTACAATGGTCTTAAGACAAAGGCATTAATTATTAGTGGTATATAATTGACGTAATCCAACCAGAAGTATACAAATAACCGACAGGGGAGAATTTGGCGCTGTCACTTCCAGGAATGATAAACATATCTCTCACGGTAGTGTAATATAAGGAATATACTAAACAGCATAGAGTAACGGTAGATACATAACATTGCATAATTATTTCCTTTCATAACATATACATGTAAAATTCTTTCGAATATTCGCAATTTATTTATATTTAACAGTTAATTTTCATTCATGTATGACTATCTCTATCGTCACTGTCTCATTGATATTCCACCCCTATCAATTTCTCGATTGAGGCCTCTTTTGATATTATATTACATTATAGTTAATATCAAATGCATTGGCTGTCTGCACAACTTCGCTATGCATATAATCATCTTTCTACTCATCACAATTAATCAGGTGATCTAAATACATTTGACATATTTTTTCCTATTGGAATATATATTCTTGCTTAGCCATTTCACCCAATTCATCTTTGGTATGACCTTGTACTACAGAATGCATCACAGTATTAGTAAACATCTCAAGAGAGACTTTATATTCAATACACTTCTGAATATTAGTATGTTTCTCTGTCTAGAATAGTTGCCATATTCATAATTACTGTCATCATATGAATAGTATATCGTACATACATCGTTTCAATTCTGATTGGTCAGCTGATCAGAGTGTGACCTCTCTTGTTGGAGGCGTTTCGCGACTGACCAATCAGAATTGAGAAAGAAGCGGGCGATCATCTTGCTGTGCCGGGTTGAATGGACAGTCAGGTTGGATTTTGAATCGCCCGGCAAAGATATAAAATTACACAAATTTACTAATTTGACGACGGGAATATATAGAGTGACAATTGTAGAATATGCTGATGTATTTTGTTTGGAGGTAAACCATTAAATTTATTTCTCATTTCACCCTACATCCCTTACCTTCATTGCGTTTCCGGTGATTCAGGCCGAGATTCCACGTCCCTTGGCCGCTGTGGGTGCTTTTGAACATCCAATGACAGAGGACCAATGGTATTCAATTTTATAAATGGCATTTTGGATATTGTTTACCTCTGCGACCAAAATGAAAGGGACAGCCATACAATAGCGACCACTTCAGGTACAGTTCAGATTACCAGCACTCAAAACAAGAGATTGGAGTGGGGAGGTGGGGGGGGGGTAAAGTGTCGAAATAGGAGTCTCTATTCACAACACCATGTTTTAAGTGTCGCTCCATATATTCCTGATGGCAAATTATAATTTTTTTTTTATATTTACACATTTGCCGGGCGATTGAAAATCCATCCCACTGTCCGTCTTACCCACAGGTCCGCAAAACAAGAGTTTTGGGGGGTGTGGACGGTGGTATTACGGTGAAGTGTCGAAATATGGGGTCTCTATATATAACCCCATGCTTTATATCAAACCACAACAAGGCGTGAAACGCACTTTGGGTGAATCGAGAAATAAACGGTTTATCGCCAAACAAAATACATCAGCATATTCTACAATTAAGTATCACTTTATATATTCCCGTCGTCAAATTAGTAAATCTGTGCATTTTTTACCTTTGCCGGGCGATTCAAAATCCAACGTAACTGTCCATCCATCTAGGAACAGTACGATTATGGGCTTCGTTCTCAATTCTGATTGGTCAGTCGCGAAAGAGAGGTCACACACCGAGCCCGCCATAATCACACTGTTCCTAGATGGATGGAGAGTTACGTTGGATTTTGAATCGCCCGGCAAAGGTGAAAAAATGCACAAATTTACTAATTTGACGACGGGAATATATAAAGTGATACTTGTAGAATATGCTAATGTATTTTGTTTGGCGATAAACCGTTTATTTCTCGATTCACCCAAAGTGCGTTTCATGCCTTGTTGTGGTTTTATATAAAGCATGGGGTTATATATAGAGACCCCATATTTCGACACTTCACCGTGATACCACCGTCCACACCCCCCAAAACTCTTGTTTTGCGGGCCTATGGTCTAACCCGTCCCAGATAGCTCAGTAGGCCTACACGCCTTTTCTCAAACGGACGGAACCTGGTAGATGTCGTGAGCTCTCTGAGACGGGTAAAATGGACAGTGGGGATGGATTTCGAATCACCCTGCAAACATCAAAAAGTACACAAATTTGATAATTTGACGTCGGGAATACATAGAGCGACATTTCTAGAATATGCTGGTGTTTGTTTCTCGTTTTACCCAATTGTGTATATAAAGCAAGGGGTTATGTACAGAGACCCCATATTTCGGGATGATGCTTCAAACTTGGCTTGTGGGACGATATTCTTCAGCAATATAGTAGGACGCCTGACAGGCGAGCTCAAACAGGACAAAGACCGTTTGGTCGATCCAAATCCAGAGTGCAGAATTAACAGTTTGCATTTATGTTGATGTCCAGCTATAAACTAATCGGCATTAGTATGAGGAATCCGACACGATCCAAGCATTAGAGCAACATGGTTGGATAATAGATAACTCGAAAATGTCAATCTGAATCGTAAAGAGCAAGAGACGCAGGTCCGTTCGTGGCTTAAAGGAACGTAAGATGTTGCTGCGGATAAATACGACCTAATAAGGACATGTGATGTCTGTCGATGGGTTATTGAATAGAACTCAACTGTCAGTAGAACAATCACCCAAACAACTTGAGCTATAGAAATTGCCGGACTTTGTGTATAAAAATATGAAATAAATCCTAATCGGAAAAATCTTATATCTAAAGAAAACAGGAACGCCAGCAATTGACAGCTAAGTATATCATCCAGATTATTGTATATCGCCGAACAGGTAAAAAGCCCAGTGCACACGGGAGATTTGGGACACTAGTAACTGGATATAACTGAACACCGGCGTCAGATAGTTTACCGGGTGCAAAGTCGGAGATTTCAGACGCCTGCAACTATCCAAAGATTGCGCTGGTTCGATAAATGGAGCCTGACAAAAACTCGTTTGCCTATAACAAGCCGAGTTACTAGTTTTTAATTATCTACCATACCCTGACCTCTATGACAGCTCTTTTATTCTATGTCATAGAGGTCAGTGTATGGTAGATCATTCAAAAACTGTAGTAACCCTACCCTACCTGGGAACAAACACGAGCGAAAAAAATGAGCGAAAAGGGCTTTGACTGACTCAAGAAGGAGAGTAGGCCCTAATATAAACTTCTACAGTCATAAAAAGAAAACTTATAAACATGGCGCAGTGTCCGGTAGCTGATAGCAATATATTATGATATAGCATGCCATGAAAGCATGTTGAATAACGCACAGTTTTCTTCCTCTTCGCGGAATGTCTGAAAAAGCCAAGTGGACAATGGCAGAAGAGGGGCGGCATACCAGTGCACAAGATGTATCTAGGTGGGCGACAGGCAGCAGATGTTACGACATGTGGTGACCAATCAGCATGTGACCACGCACTGAATCTCCATAATGATCGGTGTAACCAGGACTTCATACATGCTCCTTCCAGAAGGGGCCAATCTATCGTATTTTACGAGGGTAAGGATACAGCGGGGCAAAAATCAACAAAACACGCAGAACCAATTGAGGGTACTCCAATGCCCCCACTCAATCCATTAGAAATTCCGATGACTGGGTCAAACGATTCCGCCCTACCATTACCTGGATACAAAATGACAGAAGTATGGAAGTCTTCCACCACTACCTCAGAATTTTGGATCAGGTCAATGGTATAATCGAGATTCGTCATGCTATGGATACTATTACAACCGAGGAAGATCCTAACAATATCATTTTGACAAAAAGCTATGGAATTCCTTCCACAGGAAAGTGAGATTAGAGAACTTTTCCATGAAGCTACTGACCTTATTTCACCCATCACAAGCCAGATCAAGCCAAAAACTCAGTGTTAAGATTATTCCTGATGAAGAAGTAACTCCTGAGACAGTTACGAAACCCCAACTTTGTGATGGATCTTGTGTGCCAGAAACCAAAGTGGCGAATATTATCCATAAAGCGGCTCAAGTAACTGCGAACTCTGTAGCATCAGTAATGATGGCTGTGGTTGGTAAAACTCAACTCACACCACGAACATGTTGTTGTATTAGAACAAAAACACTGTTCACAACATGTTTTGTCTGCAGTGTGAGGTGCCCAGAAACACGAACATTCTGTTCGGAGGACAAGTTTGTGGAATCAAACATGATTGATTTTCGGAACATGTTTTCGCCCTCAAAACAGTTTTTGTCTTCAGTGTGTGGTGATCGCGAACATTTGTCCGAACATTTACCAACAGTTATCCAATCAACTGGCAGCTGTCGTTCATGTGACGAAGCCGCTCTCACATGACATAACAAAATGGCTCTCATCACATGACAGTAGCCTTGCTGCTTGATCGCGGTGACTGGCGGTCAAGAGAAAATGTTCGCAGTGTGAGGTTACCACGAACAAAAACACGAAAAACTGTTCTGTTCTAATACAACAAAATGTTCGTAGTGTGAGTTGGGCTTAACCAATCCTGAATAAGATATGAGACCAGTAACTTACGACAACGGATGTGAACGATGCTCAAGTCGCTGAAATCCTCGAGGCCTTGTATTCCAAACTGAGTTGTACAATAAATGACTTTGTTAAATTTATCTCCGGATTAACTGCATAAAATGTCCGGCACGAATAGAGCTGTAACGGTCTATACAGATGCAGCGGTTAAGCTCAACCAAGGGATTACAGAACAGACAGGACTTTCTGCGTTCTTTATATCAGGGACCACCGACTCGCATACTAATTTGACAACTGCACCGGCACAGCAGGGAGAAGGATTACGGTTCCCCCGGAATCAAATCATTGAAATCGCCGACGAATTTGATCAAGTTAAGCTTGTACGCAAACTGGCTGAATGTATTGCTATGTATATAACCTTGAAGTGCCTGGGGCATAGTCAGCACCTCTGAAACTGTCGTTTCTCTACTATTCCTCAGTGCGCATGTCCGTATCACGACCAATCTGACTCCATCCGATAAGAGCTTCAATAAAATACCACCCACTCCACATTTCAACCAGGAATAGTCCATCTCTACCCCGGAACGTCCATTCAAATGCCCTTTTTCTACTACTGCCCGACTGTGTATGGGCAGATTGATGGCACTTTGAATACACGTCGAAACCCAGTCGGATTTCGCTGCTCACTCGACACGATCCATTTGGACCACGGATAGTCCACCTCGACCCAAAAACGTCCACTCAAATGCCCTAATACATCCCCACTGCTCATGTGCAGATTGACTGTACTTTCACTACGCACCACGCCAGTCGACGCTCCCCCACGACTGCTTCAATATGATACCTCACAGGATCAATTTGGAATACAGATGGTCCATCTCTGTCCCAAAACGTCCATCCAAATGACCCTTGTTTCCACTATTTCGTGACTGGGCATGCGCAAATTGACAGAATGTCCACCAGTCCATTTGGACGCTCCCCAACGAGTGCTTCAAAATGATACCTCAAACAACCCATTTGGACCAGCAATGGCCCACCTCGGACACAAAATGTACATTCATTTACTTGCCTGTTCTAATACCGTACTTCCCGATTGCACAGGCGCAGATTGACGGCATTTCCACTACACACAACACCAGTAGGACGCTACCCTACGAAAGCATCAATGTGACACCTCTCACGACGCGTTTGGACGACGGATGATCCACCTCTACCCGAAAACGTTAACCGAAATGTCTTTTTTCTACTTCTCCCCGATGCGCAAATTGACAGAAAGTCACGTGACCCGGAGGTGACCTTTGACACGGAAGTGACCGGAAGTGACGTCACCTCCGCGTAACGTCATCACCCTCACCTTCAATACGACCAGATTTATCGTCTTACTGCTACTACACTGTATCTTTGGATTAGTAGGGAAATAACCCAATTTTCATGTTTAAAGCTAATTAGACTGATATCCCAAAGTCAAATGTTCTATAGTTAACAATATGGAATAGCATTTATATAATTCATGTGAAATATGAAATAAAAATGGGGGGCTATCACATTATCTTTTTTAAATGGCAGCATTTTATCAGATAAACTGATAAAAATGTGGCTTTCGGTGAATGATTGCCCCAACAAACTGACACGTTTTAACCATTTAACCCCCTGAACGCACGAGTTTTCAGGCATTTTTTCTCCTTTTCTCTACCAAAGTGTTGTATATATGTGATGTCTGTCGATGGGTTATTGAATAGAACTCAACTGTCAGTAGAACAATCACCCAAACAACTTGAGCTATAGAAATTGCCGGACTTTGTGTATAAAAATATGAAATAAATCCTAATCGGAAAAATCTTATATCTCAAGAAAACAGGAACGCCAGCAATTGACAGCTAAGTATATCATCCACATTATTGTATATCGCCGAACAGGTAAAAAGCCCAGTGCACACGGGAGATTTGGGACACTAGTAACTGGATATAACTGAACACCGGCGTCAGATAGTTTACCGGGTGCAAAGCCGGAGATTTCAGACGCCTGCAACTATCCAAAGGTTGCGCTGGCTCGATAAATGGAGCCTGACAAAAACTCGTTTGCCTATAACAAGCCGAGTTACTAGTTTTTAATTATCTACCATACCCTGACCTCTATGACAGCTCTTTTATTCTATGTCATAGAGGTCAGTGTATGGTAGATCATTCAAAAACTGTAGTCACCCTACCCTACCTGGGAACAAACACGAGCGAAAAAAAATGAGCGAAAAGGGCTTTGACTGACTCAAGAAGGAGAGTAGGCCCTAATATAAACTTCTACAGTCATAAAAAGAAAACTTATAAACATGGCGCAGTGTCCGGTAGCTGATAGCAATATACTATGATATAGCATGCCATGAAAGCATGTTGAATAACGCACAGTTTTCTTCCTATTCGCGGGATGTCTGAAAAAGCCAAGCGGACAATGGCAGAAGAGGGGCGGCATACCAGTGCACAAGATGTATCTATGTGGGCGACAGGCAGCAGATGTTACGACATGTGGTGACCAATCAGCATGTGACCACGCACTGAATCTCCATAATGATCGGTGTAACCAGGACTTCATACATGCTCCTTCCAGAAGGGGCCAATCTATCGTATTTTACGAGGGTAAGGGTACAGCGGGGCAAAAACCAACAAAACACGCAGAACCAATTGAGGGTACTCCAGTGCCCCCACTCAATCCATTAGAAATTCCGATGACTGGGTCAAACGATTCCGCCCTACCATTACCTGGATACAAAATGACAGAAGTATGGAAGTCTTCCACCACTACCTCAGAATTTTGGATCAGGTCAATGGTATAATCGAGATTCGTCATGCTATGGATACTATTACAACCGAGGAAGATCCTAACAATATCATTTTGACAAAAAGCTATGGAATTCCTTCCACAGGAAAGTGAGATTAGAGAACTTTTCCATGAAGCTACTGACCTTATTTCACCCATCACAAGCCAGATCAAGCCAAAAACTCAGTGTTAAGATTATTCCTGATGAAGAAGTAACTCCTGAGACAGTTACGAAACCCCAACTTTGTGATGGATCTTGTGTGCCAGAAACCAAAGTGGCGAATATTATCCATAAAGCGGCTCAAGTAACTGCGAACTCTGTAGCATCAGTAATGATGGCTGTGGTTGGTAAAACTCAACTCACACCACGAACATTTTGTTGTATTAGAACAAAAACACTGTTCAGAACATGTTTTGTCTGCAGTGTGAGGTGCCCAGAAACACGAACATTCTGTTCGGAGGACAAGTTTGTGGAATCAAACATGATTGATTTTCGGAACATGTTTTCGTCCTCAAAACAGTTTTTGTCTTCAGTGTGTGGTGATCGCGAACATTTGTCCGAACATTTACCAACAGTTATCCAATCAACTGGCAGCTGTCGTTCATGTGACGAAGCCGCTCTCACATGACACAACAAAATGGCTCTCATCACATGACAGTAACCTCGCTGCTTGATCGCGGTGACTGGCGGTCAAGAGAAAATGTTCGCAGTGTGAGGTTACCACGAACAAAAACACGAACAATCTGTTCTGTTCTAATACAACAAAATGTTCGTAGTGTGAGTTGGGCTTAACCAATCCTGAATAAGATATGAGACCAGTAACTTACGACAACGGATGTGAACGATGCTCAAGTCGCTGAAATCCTCGAGGCCTTGTATTCCAAACTGAGTTGTACAATAAATGACTTTGTTAAATTTATCTCCGGATTAACTGCATAAAATATCCGGCACGAATAGAGCTGTAACGGTCTATACAGATGCAGCGGTTAAGCTCAACCAAGGGATTACAGAACAGACAGGACTTTCTGCGTTCTTTATACCAGGGACCACCGACTCGCATACTAATTTGACAACTGCACCGGCACAGCAGGGAGAAGGATTTCGGTTGCCCCGGAATCAAATCATTGAAATCGCCGACGAATTTGATCAAGTTAAGCTTGTACGCAAACTGACTGAATGTATTGCTATGTATATAACCTTGAAGTGCCTGGGGCATAGTCAGCACCTCTGAAACTGTCGTTTCTCTACTATTCCTCAATGCGCATGCCCGTATCACGACCAATCTGACTCCATCCGATAAGAGCTTCAATAAAATACCATCCACTCCACATTTCAACCAGGAATAGTCCATCTCTACACCGGAACGTCCAATCAAATGCCCTTTTTCTACTACTGCCCGACTGTGTATGGGCAGATTGATGGCACTTTCAACACACGTCGAAACCCAGTCGGATTTTAAACCACGAGCGCTGCTCACTCGACACGATCCATTTGGACCACGGATAGTCCACCTCGACCGAAAAACGTCCACTCAAATGCCCTAATACAGCCCCACTGCTCATGTGCAGATTGATTGTACTTTCACTATGCACCACGCCAGTCGACGCTCCCCCACGACTGCTTCAATATGATACCTCACAGGATCAATTTGGAATACAGATGGTCCATCTCTGTCCCGAAACGTCGATCCAAATGACCCTTGTTTCCACTATTTCGTGACTGGGCATGCGCAAATTGACAGAATTTCCACCAGTCCATTTGGACGCTCCCCAACGAGTGCTTTAAAATGATACCTCAAACAACCCATTTGGACCAGCAATGGCCCACCTCCAACACAAAATGTCCATTCATTTACTTGCCTGTTCTAATACCGTACTTCCCGATTGCACAGGCGCAGATTGACGCCATTTCCACTACACACAACACCAGTAGGACGCTACCCTACGAAAGCATCAATGTGACACCTCTCACGACGCGTTTGGACGACGGATGATCCACCTCTACCCGAAAACGTTAACCGAAATGTCTTTTTTCTACTTCTGCCCGATGCGCAAATTGACAGAAAGTCACGTGACCCGGAGGTGACCTTTGACCCGGAAGTGACCGGAAGTGACGTCACCTCCGCGTAACGTCATCACCCTCACCTTCAATACGACCAGATTTATCGTCTTACTGCTACTACACTGTATCTTTGGATTAGTAGGGAAATAACCCAATTTTCATGTTTAAAGCAAATTAGACTGATATCCCAAAGTCAAATGTTCTATAGTTAACAATATGAAATAGCATTTATTTAATTCATATGAAATGAAAATGAGGGGCTATCACATTATCTTTTTTAAATGGCAGCATTTTATCAGATAAATTGATAAAAATGTGGCTTTGGGTGAATGATTGCCCCAACAAACTGACACGTTTTAACCATTTAACCCCCTGAACGCACGAGTTTTCAGGCATTTTTTTCTCCTTTTCTCTACCAAAGTGTTGTATATATTAGAAGTGGATCCACTTCTGATATTAGCAACATGAAACATATTAAACAATGTTGGTATTTATTATGAAATCAAACCTGCTATCAATGTATGCCATATTCCTACTATTTGCAGATCCCCTGCAGCAGAAATTATCTCTCTTGATCGTTCGTCAGGTGACATGCTGCGCGCATGCCAATTCTCTTTTTCCGCTGCGGCATACGACGTGTTTGTAGCAAGGCCGTAGCGAGTGGGGAGGATGGGTTGGACAAATTAAGATTGTTAGTACGTTTGATTTCATAATAAATATCACTATTGTTTATGAAAGATCCATATTTGTTGCACAGACTTTCACCTGCTATCAATGTATGCCAGACACCCAACGCAGGAGGAGCATGGGAATCCGGCCTTGTAGTCTCCTTGCTCGAATGGGCGAAGCACGCAAGTCATTCTGATTTTAGATCTGGTAAGACCAATAATTTCCTGATAATCGAACGGAATCGGACTGACAATAGATGAGATTTGACCATTGTCGCCGAGTTGGCTCGAGTTCAGATTTGACCGGGTGCGAGATGAATCGTAGATGCTTGAGGAATTGGACAACGAAATGAATCTGAGATTTGAGTATTGGCATCGCTGACTCCAAATGAGAATGTGGTCAGTGTATGACTCGACATTGATCCCCCTGAAATGAAATAACGCCATGACTGATTATCTGATGCGGTGAAGCACCAGGGGGGTCATGCAGGTCCATAGAGGCTATATAATCTCTCGGTTGTAGACGGGACCATAATTGATGTCATCTTTTCCCGCTTGGAGGAATCTCGGGACTGTCGTTGACTTGAGTACCCGCTCGGTATCATCATTTGGAAGTCCGGGTTCGGTCGGCGCTATAAAATCCTGATTCTGGCTGAGATCCGTGATCAAAGGTTGTGTAGCCACGTGTCTTTCACCAGGACCCCGATTCATATCCGCAGATGCCTTGAGAATCACCTTTCGTCGGGCCCCTGCATAGGTGTGACAGGTCATGCCGTCCCAGCTGACAAACCGCAGTGTACGCATCTCGTGACATTATAAAAGTCCCCAGATGATTACCATATGGAACGTATCCTGAAGACCGAACAAAACCGTGGCAATACGTATCACCTGGTAAAGTGGCAAGGCTGACCCAGTTCCTTTAATTCGGGGGTCCTATCCAACCAGATGAAACGGATATGAAGACTCCCCACAGAAACCCGAGGTTAGTCTGAGTTCTGCTTCTGACATTCCAAACCTGAAAAGGACAAGTGGGTGATGTTATCCCTGTATTAGCCCTCCTAGGCGTGTAGTACGAGGGTATCTTATGCGACGTGGCAACCGTCATCTCGCTACTCAGCCAATCTATGACGACGAAACCTTCACCCGAGACAGCAGTTCAGACGGCGTTGGAGATTTGTAATAGTTACCACCTGAGACTGAGGGATTCAAGCTGTATGAACACTCGCGTCCGTGCAATTGCACACCGAGGTCGCGAAGCGACTGAAGTGCGCAATTGCACGGACGCGAGTGTTTATACAGCTTGAATCCCGAAGTCGAGGATGGTAACTGACTTACACAATGACTGTATTATTCAACACGAGAGATTCATTTTTCTACAATCACCCGATTGACAATGGACTTTACATGTGTGAAGGTGTTCCCAATTGAAGAGCACGCCTGTAAAGATAATCAGAATAAATGTTGACATCATCTTGAACAAAATATTGGAAAAAAGAGACAGTTTTGTTATGATTATACTATTATCATAAATTTACGATAAATCAATACTGTTGACATAGATGTATAAATAGTTCTTTTTGCATTTATCATTTAATGTTTTCAGTAAATGGTATTCCCTGTTAAATTTCGTAGCCAGAGGGGTACGATAAATTGAGGCAGTTTTAATCTTAGTATTGTTGGGCTGTATTGTGGGCTTCGTGACCTCTGTGTACAATGCACTGCCGCAAGTGTTTTACACGTTGAAAACCCAGGTCAAGGTTAGTAACTATCTTGTTCAGCTGTGACGGTGTATACTAGTACTTCGGTTGTCATATTACATGAAGGACGACATGGTGACGAAAACTTCCACAACCCGTTTGACTGGTCCGTAACTCTCACGTTATCCTTACAAAGATTTGTAACAAAAACATATATAATTTATATATACGTGTCGCAATCTATATTACGTGACACGCATATGAAGCAAAACATGCAGACATACAAATTACATATCGCTATGTCAATACGCATGATCTCATACCAGGCCCATAATTAACGGAATGTCTGACAGAAATTCACGTTTACCGGTACACATTTCACTTGTATCGACACATATATATATAGGGCAGTAAATTAATGCATCGCCATACACAGACGCGTCACATTCTAACTGCTTAGTCTGCAATCAACGTCCAGCAGGCGACAACCAAAGATTAGCCCTACATTTACGGCAGTCCGTGTTATAATGTATGTATAGCAGAATATTCCACACGGGTCGAGTGATGTATTGAACAATGGAGGAGATATTATTTATGGACGTATGACAAAATATTGCTACTTCTCTCGCTGTGCGAAGGGGAAGTTCTAATGTATTGCTGTGTACTATTATTGTATACATTTCTTGGCTGGTTCGGATGAGTTGTTTAAATGGATCTGCAGCCGAGAAATGTTCACTTTCAACACAGGAGCCGCCGGAGATGTCCTGTTGAACTCGAGAAGCATGGGAGACAACTCTTGTTCTTTCCGTCTTTGCACAGGCGTCCTTTGAAACTATCCAGGGATGTATTGATTATAATTATGTAAGACGAGTGCGAGGTGGGGTGTTCTTGTAAAAGATCAACCCGGTTTTTCTGCCATCGGGTGGGGTGTTCTTGTGAAAGAACACCTGAGTACATGCAAAGTCCATTGTCAACCGGGTGATTCCAGAAAAAGAATCCCTCGTGTTGCACAATAGAGCCAGTGTGTAAGTACCGTAGAAACACTCACCGACCCGGTCGCGAGCTGCCCGTCCTACACTGATTCTCAGGCTCTACCAGGTATTCCCTCATCCGACCGGGAACAATGTACCCACACACAACAGACATCGACCTAGCCTCTCGCGGTACAACTGACTTAGACACTACAGATCCACCAGGATAGAACCCACCACCGGTGGACCATAAAACGTCTGCTGACCGGAACCATACCAGGATTACGAGCGTGACTTATCACGTCAAAAGATACAACTCCAGCCATGGATACCCGGTTTCAACTTCCGTTCGCCTGCCTCATTTCGGGCCCGACGGAATCAGGCAAGACGCATTTTGTCCAGCTCATTCGGAACGTCAGTTTGAATTCCCATTACATGGTGGTATTTAAAAGCTCAGAGACACCTCCCAACTGACGTACATGGCGAGACACCGACTGTAGCCGGTTTTAAATATTGATACGACTCCTCAATACGGGTTTCTGCACATCGACTATCTCCAGTTGCGGATACTCAAATGAGTGAGCATGAGATACAATAGGTTTATGTAGACCCACCCAAAGCGACTGCCTCCGCTTGTGTATGCTGTAGTGATAATAAAATGTAGAATGCGCAATATCGTTGGTTTTATTATCTCTTTCTCTCTCCCCCTCCCTCACCCCTCTTTCTCTCTCTCTCATAGTGAGGACAGGTATTTTGCGCATACAGAATATGCCCACATATGCGAAAAAACATAGCACCAAAACAATAAAATAAATCAAAACCCAATGAGTAAATGTCAATATATTGTATATTTCTGGTTATAAAATTAAAATATATTATCAAAGGTATATATGTGTGACAGAAGTCTTGCCGGGGGTGCATATCGGAGGACGCATACACGGTTGCAAACGTCCACGTGTTGTATAAGTCTGCGATATAATACAAAGATCAATAAATAATCCTATCTACAATCCCACTCACAATCCACCTATTTCACTTAAGATCTCCCTACAATTGCTAACACTACCTGCCCATTACTAGTCCCAATCCCTCCCGTCAATCCCTACCTTCACACTCTCACTCTGGGTTTACGGACAACTCAATGTCGCACCAGGGACCCGCCGGAACTACACACCATTCAAACACATCCACTCACACTCCACAGTCATACGCTTTCAAAGCAGTCTCTCTTTCGCATTTTACACTCACCGTTCGTACACATACTCTCACACATGCAGTCACTGCACTAACAGTCACCCTACTCACCCTCCACACGCTCACGCTTTCAAACCAGTCTCATGTTCGCATTTCACACTCACCTTTCGTACACATATTCTATCACACATGCAGTCACTCCACTAACAGTCACTCTATACTCTCACGCTTTCAAACCAGTCTCATGTTCGCATTTCACGCTCACCTTCGCACACATACTCTATCACACATGCAGTCAATCCACTAACAGTCACTCTACACTCTCACGCTTTCAAACCAGTCTCATGCTCGCATTTCACACTCACCTTTCGCACACATACTCTCACACATGCAGTCACTCCACTAACAGTCACTCTACTCACACTCTACACTCTCACGCTTTCAAACCAGTCTCATGCTCCATTCCGCACTCACCTTTCGCACACATACGCTCGCGCATACAGTCACTCCATTAACAGTCACTCCACTCACTCTCTCAGTTTCCCACACTCGGGGTTTACGGATAACTCAATGCCGCGCCAGGGACCCGTCAGAATCGCACTCCACCCACAACAGTCACACTCTCGTCCTCACCCATATTTTCGCCCTCACTCCATCCACAACCAACACCCACAATTTCGTCCTCACTCCATCAGTCAAACTCTCGTCCTCACTCCATCCACAGCCAACGCCCACAATCACACACTCGTCCTCACTCTACCATAACTAACACCCACAGTCACACTCTCGTCCTCACTCCATCCACAACCAACACCCACAGTCACACTCTCGTCCTCACTCTACCATAACTAACACCCACAGTCACGCTCTCGTCCTCCCTCCATCCACAACCAACACCCACAGTCACACTCTCGTCCTCACTCCATCCACAACCAACACCCACAGTCACACTCTCGTCCTCAACCATAACACACCACAGTCACACTCACACTCTCGTCCTCACTCTTCCATAACTAACACCCACAGTCACAATCTCGTCCTCACTCCATCCACAACCAACACCCACAGTCACGCTCTCTTCCTCACTCTACGATAACCAACACCCAGTCACAATCTCGTCCTCACCCCATCCACAACCAACACCCACAGTCACACACTCTTCCTGACTCTACGATAACCAACACCCACAGTCACGCTCTCGTCCTCACTCCATCCACAACCAACACCCACAGTCACACACTCGTCCTCACTCTACGATAACCAACACCCAGTCACAATCTCGTCCTCACTCCATCCACAACCAACACCCAGTCACACACTCGTCCTCACTCTACTATAACTAACACCCACAGTCACGCTCTCGTCCTCACTCCATCCACAACCAACACACACAGTCACGCTCTCGTCCTCATTCTACCATAATTAACACCCACAGTCACACTCTCGTCCTCACTCCATCCACAACCAACACCCACAGTCACACACTCGTCCTCACTCTACGATAACCAACATCCAATCACACACTCGTCCTCGCTCTACGATAACCATCACCCAATCACACACTCGTCCTCGCTCCACCCAAAACCAACACCCACATTCACACTCTCCATTCACAACCAACACGCAATCACTTTCGTCCTCACACTTCATCCACAACCAACACCCACAGTCACACATTCGTCCTTACCCTTCGTCCACAACCAACACCCAATCACACATTCGTCGTCACCCTTCATCCACAACCAACACCCACAGTCATACTCTCCATTCACAACCAACACTCAGTCACTTTCGTCCTCACCCTTCATCCACAACCAACACCCACAATCACACATTCGTCCTTACCCTTCATCCACAACCAACACCCAATCACACATTCGTCCTCACCCTTCATCCACAACCAACACCCACAGTCACACACTCGTCCTCACCTCACCCACAACCAACACCCACAGTCACACTCTCGTCCTCGCAATTCACTCCACATATTCTCTCTAACATACAAGCAAACTCTCACCGCACACCACACCGCCACTGCCAACCCAACCGCTCCCCTCCACCCGCACCTCTATCCTAACCGCACCCCCAATTCTAGCTCCTTACACTAAAACCGTAAAATCCCTCCTGTCACCCACGCACCCACCCACTTCTACATCAAAAGTCCTCTACTTTCTCGCCATGCCAGCACTTATACAATACGTGGAGCGCATCAACCGTGTATAACTGACCTGCAAACATCACCCAATAATAATGGCATGACTTAATATTATCGAAGATTGACCTGTAGTTGGTGCACTGTGAATACAAAAATACGGAGTATTGATCCAGCAAGCTCTGCCTAATATTAATTCTTTAGTGTTTTAAAGTTAGTTGTCCTGGTGGCTATGTCCGAGGCAGAACAAGCGGCGGAGCTTTGTGAATCGAGTTCGCTTGGGGCGAACACTCAAGTCCTCCGCCGCTATTCTGCCAATTGGAGGATCCATTACGCTGTGGACTGGTAGGACATCCACGGCATCGCCAGAGTTTTGCGCTCCTGAAATTATACAGAAAATCGAAACTCGGTGACAAAATTGTTTGGTGAAACGATATAAATTTAAATGATTCCAACATGTGCACAACATGAGCAGGTAAATATTGTAACAAAGTAAACAGCAAGGAAGTAGGTGAACTTTGAAACCGCATTAAACTTACCAGTTGCAACGTCTTCCTGACCATCCTTAGATAACGGTATGGTAGTTTTCATAGTTTTGACCAGAGAACCTTCTGTGTCTCTGAAAGGTAAACATAATATATGTACACAAGAGTTTGTAAAACGGAGAAGTGAGGAACCGGCTAAATCGTTATAGTTGGATGCGAGTAAACGGGTGCAGCGGGGAGGAGGGGGAGAGGGTCTCAGCTTTAAAGCAATTTCATTTATTAAACAGCCACGGTATTGCGGTGGGCTTTTCACGGTACAGGAGCTCGTTACCGGTGTCCATTGGTTAATTACGTTAATTTGGAGGGCTGATGGTGGTGTCGAGGTCCTGAACTTTTCTTCACGATCCCTCCCCCAAATCAACATAATTAATCAATTAACAATGGTAACGGGCCCCTGTGATTAACATAGAATAATCAGCTCCTGCTATAGTTTTCAGACTTGGTGTTGAAGACCTGCACATATTGTTAATGGGATCGAATCTGAACAAATTTGGTTCGATGTTAAACTTATCCTACACTAGGATTAGCTGGACTTTAAAGATAAGAACATAACTCACTTGGCCTTTAAGTTTTTCTGCATCTGATCATCCTCACCCTCGAGCAATGGCATGATGATATCGGCCTTGAGGGTGGAAGTAGTTTTCGTCATTTTGCCCAGAGATTCTTCTGTGTCTCTGAAAGATAAACAGAATATTTGTACACAATAGTTTGTGACACGGAGAAGTGAGGAGCAGGCTGAACCGTTTATAGCTGGATGCGGGGAGGAGAGAAGGAGAGGGTCTCAGCTTCTACCTCCAAAATAATTTCCTTTATTAAACGGATGCGGTATGGCGGTGGGCTATCCACGCTACAGGGGCTCGTTACCGTTGTCCATTGGTTAAGTATGTTAATTCGGATGTCGAGGTCGTGAAGTTTTCTTCACCCCTCCCACAATTCAACATAAGTAATCAATTAACAATGGTAACGGGCCCCTGTGATTAACAGTGAATAATCATATCCTGCTATAGTTTGCAGACTTAGAAGCTCTGCATATATCGGTAATGGGATCGAATCTGAACAAACTTGGTTCGGTGTTACATACTTATCATTTTGATAAATAGTTTGATAATCAATTACCGTTTTTATTCTGTTATCATATTTCATCAGTATAATATTAGCGCAGCGCCCAAAACTGACATAAATAAATGTCTTACCGGTATATCTAAATTCTATAGGTGCATAATGCATTAAAGATAAAGGAACATAACTCACTTGGGCTTGAAGTCCTTCTGCATCTGATAATCCCCACCCCCGAGCAATGGCATGGTGATATCGGCCTTGGTGGTGGGAGACAAAAAGCTCGACCAAGGCCGTGGCCGTGCCTGTGGGTGCTTCACGTGCCACGCAGGAAATAGGACAATTCCATCAAATGGTCTGAAAAGTAAAACAACAACGGTCGTTGAACTAAATTTGCTGAGGTGGCCATGGGAGAGTCGGTTGATGCATGGGTCATGTGAATAACGTAATACCGTCAAATGCTCGGAAAGCTACTGTAACAGAAGAACGGTATATCAACGATCAGTAATCCATGTAGGTACTAGTCTGGGATGCCCAGCTATCTTGCGTGCTACCATGGTACACAGTACCCTGCTACTAACGTGCCTTGTCAACGTCAGAAAGTTAAAGAAAACTCGCTTGCCGAGGGTAATTTATAGTTATAACCTGAAAGTCGCGATCAAGGTATAATTGGCCACCCTGACGAGATGGTCATTGGTTCGGAAGTTGAAGAACAGCACATGCACGATGATCAGCAATAGGCAGACCATACAGAGCAAAATCTGAATGGTTTCTTTGGGTCGAGGACAAGCTGGCCATCTCGCTGGTACCGGTAGTCAAGTTTGGTTAACTCTGGTAGTTAAATTGTTGAACAATCAGTTGCTTCTGCTTGACTCCGGGGAAGACGTTGTGATTTATGTTTGATTTTCAATCCTGTACACATCAACCCATGGGTAAAAAGTACAATAAATCTCCTATTCTATTCTTTTCATGGGAACGTATATCACACGTAAACATGTAACACCTTACCCCGACACTTGGTATCAAGGTACGACATCAATGTAAGCCATGATTTTCTGGGATTTTGCTATCCAGAGAGCGGTGGTCACACTTGGGAATCTTGGGAATTGACGTTATATCTACCCAAGGGGGACTATTCAGTATTCAATATGGCTTTTTTTTTGTCTCGAAGCAAAACGAGAGAGTATTGTATCACCAGTGGGTCCGATCGTATAGTACGGTAGAGTGTAATGCGCTTCATGTAAATCAAAATCTACATATAGGTGGAGGGGCGCTACAAGAATATTAAAACATGTGAAAACTTACATGGCTTGGTTCTCTTCTTCCGCATAGAAACTAGCAAGCGTCATTTTGATCGAGAGATTTGTAAGGAGGCTTTCTCACTGATGCGATATGTTGTGCTGATAATTGGATACGGTACGTTCTGTGTGTTTATGACGTCATGCCGTTTGTGGCTAGCGCTTATTGATGACGTTTTGTGTTATGACGTCACCAAACACGAGTGGGCCCCTGTAGTCTGGATATCTAACCCACATTTTGCTTCGTCGTGCTTGGCTGCGTATTAAGGTACGATATCAAGATAAGCCATAACTCTTCTGGGATATTGCTATCCAGATAGCTGTAGTCATACCACAGCATATATATACTAATGTAGCTCCGGTGGGGTGGATCGTACATAGTAGAGAACAATAACCGTCAATATACGTGTATGCCTAACCATAAACCATTAAAACATAGTGTGGAATTCGATCTTGATGAAATAGGTCAAGGTCGGTCAACTGGAAGAGTCTTCTAGTCAATCACCAGTTGCATATGTACTGTAGTGTTATTTTGCAGGGTCGAGCCACCATCTCTCGAGATACTGCAATAACTATAATTTGACCTTGAAACAATAGGTCAAGGTCAATCAAATTAGAAAAGCTTCTAATCAATCAGCAGTTACATATGTAGTATGAATTTGGACAGCCTAGAGTAATCCTTCAAAAGTCATCACCAATACTCCAATTTGACCTACATAAAATAGGTCAAGGTCAGTCATCTTTACTAGGCTTCTGAGCCATCGCCAGTTGAATATGTTAAAGGGGTTTAAAAAGTTTGGCTATAATCCTTCAAGCGATATTGTGTTAACAAGCAAGATGGACAGCCGACGGACGATCCGACGGACTAAGCAGACAATACCCTTCAGCAAAACTTTGCAGAGGTGTAATAATCAATAGTTTTGATGCCATCGCAATCCACATTGAGTCTGAACTGTGCTTCTAGCACAACAATTCAACAATGTACATGAACACAACAATTCTCAACGATTTGCTGTATTTTCAACCATCGTGACCTTGACCTTTGAATTTTTGACCTCAAAATGAATAGGATTCCTCGTTGAACATGGAACTGGAGATATCGCACGGACAAGCAAAAGCTAACAGAGGACAGAAAGACGGACGAACAGACAGACGGACCGAAATCGTGCCCGCAATCTATGGCGTCGTCTACCGACGGGCATATAAAAAGTTGAATGAGCACCCTGTAGATCAAAAGGGGGTGGGGGCTACAAGAATATTAATACAGGTGAAAACTTACATGACGTGGTTATCTTCATCCGCATAGAAACTAGCAAGCGTCATTTTGATCAAGACAGCGAGTGGTAAGGAGGCTTTCTCATTGATGCGATCTGTTGTGCTGATAAATGGATATGATATGGTGTGTGTGTGTGCGTGTGTGTGTGTGTGTGTGTGTGTTGGTGTGCGTGCGTGTGTGTGTGTGTGTGTTTATGACGTCATGCTTTTTGTGACTAGCGCTTAGTGATTACGTTTTGTGTTATGATGTCAACACGAGTCGGGTCTTTGGTATTCGTGTTGCATGGTCTGTGGAAATAAATCCCTCTTTTAAACGTTCAAACTTTTTAAACCTTTAAAAATTGTGAACGTTTAAAAAGTTTAAACGTTTATACTTGCACCAACCAATCAGATGTCATGAATTGACATTTGGAAGACGTTTCCTGTCAAAAACAAACGTTTCCTGTTGTAACACCCAAGGGTGCATTCCACACCTAAATGATGTGCGGTTAAAAACAGGCATGGGTTCGGATCTTCGGCCATAAATAGATGTAAAATCTTTAACAAAAAACCTATAAAAGTATATATTTTCTAAATGGGCACACTCGTGCCATTTTTTCAGGAGACTTGTGAGCTATTGAAATTGAAAAGGAAAGACGTCCAATCCTCCTCAAACCTTCTTCAACTTTTCTGAAAAACTCCATAAAATATATGAAAATGTGTCAAATTCTACCCGCAACCCAGAGAAAACGTACGAAATGATTTTCTTCTTATGTATGTTAAAGTGTTTCCCGTCCAAAGGACAATTTAAAATGGCGAAAAAACAAGGGGGTCGACCTCCTTTTATCGTCATAAAGGAATCATCATTTTCGCTTCCCGAAAAAGTGCGGATTTTGGCCGGCCAGATATTCAATTCCGGACACGATAAACTCTGTAGTGGCGAGTGGGTGCGATCAACAAGCAATCGTTATAGGCTCGTTTGGAGAAATGGTCACGTCCAACAGGATGATACTATATATATCAGTTAGTAGAAAGGTAAGAAGAATTACCATGCTGTCAAAATCGGGCGACCATCCTTATTATAAAATTAGGCAAGTGTGAAGTGCACCCCAATACTTTAGCCGTATCCTGTCAAAAGGCAAACGTTTCCGGTAGTAATATTCGAGACTTTTAAACGTTTCCGGTTTAAGTGAAAACGTTTCCGGTTATGATCGTTCAATCAAATGTTTTTATTTGTGCCGCGTATATTCAAACCTCAACATCAAAGCGTGTGAATGTCCTCTGGCAAAACGTTTCCGATATGTAGTCTGTTTTAACCAATCAAAATAACCCTAACAAGTATTCGCGCATATATTATATATTCGCAAAATGGTGCACACAGCGGAGCAACGGTTTTTTGAGGACATACAATCCACATTTTCCTCCTGTGTGAGGCAACTTGAACTGTGCCAGACAGGTCGATCTGTTGCTAATGGGCATGGTGGGCAAACTTGCAATCGGCCCGCCGTCCGCCGTCATGTCCCGCGCAAATTGTCCCGTCGCCAAAGAGACTCTAATTTGTAAGGACGGTTTTTATTGGTTGAAATAGACTACATACCGGAAATGTTTTCCCTTAAACCGGAAACGTTTAAAAGTTTTGAATATTACTACCGGAAACGTTTGCTTTTGACAGGAAGCGTCTACAGTAAGAAAGAAGTAAAAAAAATTGATGGGACGATTACAACCGGAAACGTTATCCTTTTAATCGGAAACGCTGAAAAGTCTCGAATATTACTACCATAAACGTTTGCTTTTTGACAGGAAACGTCTTCTAAATGTCAATTCTTGACATTTGATTGGTTGGTGCAAGTTTAAACGTTAAACTTCCTAAACGTTTACAATTTCTGAACGTTTGAAAAGTTTAAACGTTTAAAAGGCGGCTGTTGGAGCGGTGCTGAGGTCGGCGGTGTGTCGCGTGGTGGTGGTGGTGGCCGCCTTTCTGTAACACCTTTTTCTTTTGTGTTTGAGAGACTCGCTTCTGGACTAGGGTTCGGAGACCTGTCTTATGCTTGGCCAACTTGATCTTCTGAGCCGGAGTCTGGTACGTTGCCTTTTAACAGGTTGTACCTGATCTCGCACAGACAGCGTACAAGGTCAGGGTCCGAGCCGCGTACAATGGTTTGGACCAACTCGGGTGGGGCCGTCTTTAATGCACGGAGCGTCGGGGCGTGCTTCCGTACTCGCGCAGACATCATGTACAACTAATGCTAGAACCCACAACTCTGCCCTTTTTATCCTTTTGCGGGCTACCTCCTGAATATTGAACAGAGACAAACTCAACCATGATGTTGTATTAATTCTTTTATTATCCCCATCATCAAACACACACCCCAGGTGGGGGAGCCACTGTGGGTGTGTTTACATTATTTTTGCATGTACACGTCGTGGGTCTCTCCGGGGAAGATTCCGGTCCGTAGTCGAAGGTGATCGGGGGTGGATTGCTTGAGGTCGAAGAGCATATACCCGTGCTGAGGGGTTGTCGCATCTTTAAAGGCTTCCAACGCAAACGGTGTGCGGCCAGGATACATCTGTCTCGCCAGGTGCACCAGTGAGTGGTATCTCTCGGGTTTTTGAAGACCACCAGGTAGTGGGCATTTAAGCTGATGTTCCGATGTTCTTTGTTTTTACTGAACAGATTCTGCACAATGTAGATGATGCTGAGCCGTCGATGATGGCTGCCTTTGATAAAGAGTTGGGTGACCCGCGCATCCGTCTCCGCCATGAGATCATCCAGAACCACCAAGGCGTCAGGTTTCCTAATCGGCCAGGTTGGGTAGGCCTTCCACGAACGTGATGTGGGGCATTGCTGCATACGCTGCCTGCCATTCTCCGTAACACCACACGACTCGGGCAATGGGTGGGGTGATCATGCTCGCGGCGTGTTGAAGGAGCTTCCTGACGAAGTGCGTTTTGCCGGAGCCCGTCGGTCCTGCGATGACGCAAGTGAAGGGATGCTGCCACCGAGGGTCCATGGTTCGAGCTGTATGCGCTGTCGTGTTAAGCCGCTCTTGTAAATATGGTACAAGTGAACTGAGGTGGTGGTGGGTACAACAACAACGTCGGTCGCCGTTGTCGATGGACGTTCACTGTGAGAGTGATGAAATCCGGTGGGTTTTCAGACGTAGTGGGTGTACTTGGTGTAGAGCTCGATGTGGACTGTATACTTGGTGTGGAACTCGATGTGTCTTGTACACGTGATGTGGTTGTGATGACTGGGCCCGTTTCGATCACGGGGTGGACTGGTGTAGAGAAGGTCTGTAGACTGGTTTGACTGCCACTCACAGCTGGAGTTCTAAGTTGGTTAAGTAGAGTGCTGAGATAGGCTACGTCGTAAAACACACCTCCGTACAACACACTCAGCAGGGTTAACAATATCACCACAAAGCCCACTCACTCTTTGCGCGTTTCGGGAGACGCTGTGTTCAGAGGCAGCTGCTGTCTGTCTATAGCACCGTGGTCGAACGTGGAATGAAGGATGACGGTAGTGGTGTCTGGCTTTATAGTCGTTTCACCTGGTTGGCAGCGATAACCTGGTAGTCTTGCTTTGTTTTTACGACAGGCTGTAATTCCGTCTCGTAAAACGTCCTTAACAACAATTCCCCTTGGAGATCTTCCAGTTTATAGACTCGCTGCTGTCGGCGTAGGCGCCGTTTAATCAGGAAGTGCTCATCGCTCCACTTGGGCAAGTAACTTTTCTCAAATTGACCTTTGACTTTACTGATTCGTACAGGGTCCCCGACCTTGAACACCTACTTGGGCGTTCGCTGTGATTGCCTGGGGTACAAGACACGCCGGACTTCGGCTTCATTGCGTTGGGTCACGGCAATGGGGGCTCTCTCTATACTCCGGTGATAGGCTCGATTGTAACGACTCACAAGTTTCGGGAGAACATCGATGCACCGCCTTGTATTCTTATAGGTGAAATATTTATACATGCGGCCTTTAAATGTCCTGTTGAACCTTTCTACAACGAAAGCCTTGGTCTCGTTGTACGTATGGAAGAAAAACACCTTCTGGGCTTTCAGAAACTGTTGGAACGTGGCCCATAGTCCGGGCATCAAGGATGGCTGTCATAGTCCAGTATTGATGAGTGATAGCACACCTCTCCATCGAGTGCACTCTGTTGAGGACCGCTTCTGCGAACTCTTTCAGGATCTGGCGCCGCCCCTCGTTGTCACCATCTGCAAACATGGACCGAACCACTGCTCGGTAATCCGTGAGTGAAGTAATCACGGTCGCATGCTGTAAAATGCGAGTCGCATAGGGATGGGTGTCCGTCATGGCTCTGCAACCATAGGAATGGGGGTGTGGGATCTAGAGGGACGTGTTTTATAGACCATGTCACACATGCGCACCTATACAATTCATTTATTAGCCCCTCCATCACAGTACATCCACCCTGGAGGAACCGCTATCTGTGTGTTTACATGCGGATGTTAAAGGTTAAAAGGTTAAAAGTTAAAGTTCATGTCAGCGGTTAAAGGTCTATTCCGGTCACGTGATAGTAAACATGGAAAAACCCGGATGTAAGATGAGGACCCGGACGGAAAACCCACTGGGAAACCCGGAAGTTGACAACGTCCCGGATGTAAAATCCACTGCCCCCCCCCCCTCACACACACGCGCGCGCGCAATGCGGCTCACCAGTACATCTCGGTCCTCGAGTTGGAGGTAGATGAACTGAATGTGTTAAAAATAGATCACCAGCAAGCGTGCTATAAAAGGGAAGCGGCCTGATCGTTTCATCCGACACTCTGTCAACCACCAAGATGCTCACTTGCGCAACTTGCCAGAAGCAGTTTACTTGCCTAGATAATTTACGACGCCACGAGGCCTCCACCCACAACGATGCACGGTATACTTGTATAACCTGCGCACGGTCATTCAATCGGGAGGATCCTTTGCTGCGCCACGAACGCTCATTCCACGAGGGCGCGACGGAACAATGTAACGATTGTGGTCAACTCTTCAAACGACGCAGTCAGTTAAGACAGCACCAACGTTTGATTCATACCCCGTCTCTAGGGTTTGGGCGACAACTTCCCACTAAAGAGGCACCAGGAGGGTCAGACCCAGTGAAGATGAGCCCGGGGAGGCGAATGACATTGGTGATGCGATCAAAGAGAGCCCGCCTATACCCACAGTTCAGAAGAGCCTTGATATCCAACCAGGCCCTAGCATTACTGTTGCCAGTCATACGCCTGACGACATCGAACATTTTCTGGAAGATGCAGTGGATGTTCCTAGCGATCTGTTACAGGACGCCCATCCAGTGAGTGACATCTATCGGTGCCAATGGCCCATGATACGGCACGTTTTCCACCGTCATCGCCCTATCTACAATTTCCCACTGACCGACCTCGCCCGTCTACGCAGCTACGTGGAAGCCATCTCCAATGACCAAGCTACGGTCTTTAGGTTGAATGTCGCTTTCGGGTACATCTTACGTTACAAAGAGACGGACCAGTTACAGTATTATTATGCCAGTAATAACAGCCATGTGTTTGATCGTTCACCATCATTAACGGGGCGTCGCTAGAGACGATCTTGGAGAAACTGGACACCGTGGATCTCTTGAGATGGGCACAACGTCAACGCTCCAACACACAATGGGTCGTAGAGATAGTCACCAATGTTACGTTCTTCGTTACCAAGCTGACCAACCACCCCCATCGGTTGAATGCTTCACCCTTGCACTGATGAATAGCATAACATGCCGTATATACTCTCTATGTCTACATGCTGATCGTTGACTTGAAGCTCAGTAAACATTAAATGAGACGGGGCTGGGGAAAACCCGGATGGAAAATCCGGGCCATACGTCTAGGGGAAAATTGGAACTCTTCTGTGTTCAGAGGTAGTTTTTTTGGTCATTCTGAAAACCGGAAGTGACGTCACACACTTACGCAGACCCACCAAACCACATGACCTGCGCAGTAACTCACAAAACCCCGAATGTAAGATGAGTACCCTAATTTTACATGCACCCACCCATGCAACCAGGCCCCGATAAGCCCGGAGACCGATATTAGCCCCCACTAGACAGGGCTGATAGGAGATTTCCCCTATTGTAGGGGTAAAGTCCGTGTTCCGCTTTTTATATTTTCCGGGAACAAATCCTCAATTTACATACACCCACCCTGCCTCTCTCTGCAGGCCCCGATAAGCCCGGGGACGATATTCGCCCTTTGGGATAGGGTTGATAGGAGTTTCCCATATTTTAGGGGTAAAGTCCGTGATCCGCTTTTTATATTTTCGGGGACAAATCCCCATTTACATGCACCCATCCATGACTTGATAGGCAGAACCCGATAAACCCGGGGACCGATATTCGCCCTTTGGGATTGGGTTGATAGGTGTTTTCCTCTATTGTAGTGGTAAGTCCGTGTTCCGCTTTTTATATTTTCGAGACAAATCCTGAATTTACATACACCCACTCCCCCACCCTACCTCTTTCAGCAGGTCCCGATAAGCCAGGGACCGATATTAGCGCTTTGGGATAGGGTTGATAGGAGTTTCCCCTTATTCTAGGGGTAAAGTCCGTGTTCCGCTTTTTATATTTTCGGGACAAATCCTAAACTTACATACACCCACCCATGACTCAATGGTCCTGGAGGAGCACTTCACTTTGACACCTGTCTCGACCCAATCAGTCCACTAGGGGCCCCTCTCGCCCCTGAAGATTGCCGAACATTCTCGTGAAAAACCCACGTATTTGGGACTACTTTCTGTCCGCGGAGACAGACCGCATCACCGCCAGACCGCATCACCGCCAGACCGCATCACCGCGGAGGAATACATGCCCCAAAGTCACGCCCGATTCACACAGACCGGAAGTGACGTCATACATGCGCAGAACACTCCTGCACACACCCCCACATGACCTCCACGAAACCGCCACCATAAAACCGGAAGTGACGTCATACCTGCGCAAAAACATCTGCGCACTCGTCCAAATGTGAGTCGAAATCAGTTCTATATACTACTTACATTAAAGTGTCAAATGTCAAATCTCTTCACTTTAATCCATAATAATAGTAACGTTTGCATTAAGTTTTTATTTTCAAATTAAATATGATGACACTGCATCATATATAATCCGGGAATATTAATATTTAAACTGTCAGAGATTGGCTTACTCTTGCTTTCATTGCTGAACGATATATGTGGTGTGGTATAAAATTGTTTTATTTTGAATGACCCCCGACAGTTGAAAATATCGTATATACCTAGAATCGAATACGGACCTTGAGTAAAGACAAGAAGGATAAAGAATAGGCGAAGAAAATTGCAAACTCATTTGTCTTATCGTTCTTTGTGATGTTTCAAACTGTATACAAAAAGAGTTTAAAAGTTCTAGTGTTCTAATGAACGATTCTTTTATTACTGTCCACACTGTCCTGTCATCAATCAGCTGATGAACGATTCTGCTGTAACTGTCCTAAATGCCACGAAACACCATTAACCTGATGAACCATTCTGCAAAAACTTATCAAGACACCATTCAGCAGTAGAACAGTCCGCTATAACTATGCCCAATGTCATAAAAAAACATTCAGCAGAAGAAAAATTCTGCTGAAAGTATTTCAGTATTTTTAGTATCCTAAAACTCCAAGCAGCGTATGAATGATTCTACTATAACTGTCTTCGATGCCATAAGATACCATTAACTTGATAGACGATTCTTCTGTAACTGTCCACAATGTCATAAGACACCATTAACCTAACGAACGATCCTGCTCTTACTGTCTCCAATATCATAAGACACCATTAACCTTACGAAGGATTCTGCTCTAACTGTCCCCAATGTCATAAGACACCATTAACCTGATTAACGATTCTGCTCTAACTGTCTCCAATGTCATAAGACACCATTATCCTTACGAAGGATTCTGCTCTAACTGTCCCCAATGTCATAAGACACCATTAACCTGATGAACGATTCTGCTCTAACTGTCTCCAATGTCATAAGACACCATTAACCTGATGAACGATTCTGCTCTAACTGTCTCCAATGTCATAAGACAAAATTAACCTGATGAACGATTCTGCTCTAACTGTCTCCAATGCCATAAGACACCATTAACCTGATGAACGATCCTGCTCTAACTGTCTCCAATGCCATAAGACACCATTAACCTGATGAACGATTCTGCTCTAACTGTCCCCAATATCATAAGACACGATTAACCTGATGAACGATTCTGCTCTAACTGTCCCCAATGTCATAAGACACCATTAACCTGATGAACGATTCTGCTCTAACTGTCTCCAATGTCATGAGACACCATTAACCTTACGAAGGATTCTGCTCTAACTGTCCCCAATGCCATAAGAAACCATTAACCTGATGAACGATTCTGCTCTAACTGTCTCCAATGTCATAAGACACCATTCACCTCACGAAGGATTCTGCTCTAAATGTCCCCAATGTCACGACACCATTAACCTGATTAACGATTCTGCTCTAACTGTCTCCAATGTCATAAGACACCATTAACCTGATGAACGATTCTGCTCTAACTGTCTCCAATGTCATACGACACCATTAACCTGATGAACGATTCTGCTCTAACTGTCTCCAATGTCATAAGACACCATTAACCTTACGAAGGATTCTGCTCTAACTGTCCCCAATGTCATAAGACACCATTAACCTAATGAACGATTCTGCTCTAAGGTGGTCTTCCACAGTTTCGTAGTAATGGCCCCGGTCTAATTTCACATCATAATTCTTCTTGTCTTCTTAATAGCTTATATCTATAATACCATCCTATTCAGCATTATCAACGCTGCAAACGAGTACGTACAGAGTGCTGGCTTCTTCTACACGCTGATCGGGATCATGGAGTAAATTTTGTCCTGCCTCAGTTATGCCCCTTGGGTGTGCCTAAAAACCGGGACTCATTTACTGGAAGAAAATCTGACGAAAAACGGGCAGGTTGACACCCACTTTTGTTTGCCTTTTAAAGTTGAGACCGGACCAGGGAACGTGAATAAGAAGTTTGATTGAAATCGCTCTTACAGATTTTTCTGGAAATTGAGCCGAATGTGACCATTTTTCGACATTTTTAAGGGGTTTTCTAGAAAAAATGAAGCAAGCCTGGAGGAGAATGTTCGAGTTTAATTTTTCTATAAAATAGCAGTGCTATATCTTAAAATAATAGTTTCATCATGCTCTTTCAGAAAATATATACATATAAGCAATTTGGGTTGAAGGTTTTACGACAACTGGTGACCGAAAAACGGACCCATAGTCTATTCCATGCCGAATAGAAGAATCCTTGGAGTGCACCCTAACTGTCTCCAATGTCATACGACACCATTAACCTGACGAACGATTCTGCTCTAACTGTCCACAATGTCATAAGACACCATTAACCTGATGAACGATTCTGCTCTAACTGTCTCCAATGCCATAAGACACCATTAACCTGATGAACGATCCTGCTCTAACTGTCTCCAATGCCATAAGACACCATTAACCTGATGAACGATTCTGCTCTAACTGTCCCTAATATCATAAGACACGATTAACCTGATGAACGATTCTGCTCTAACTGTCCCCAATGTCATAAGACACCATTAACCTGATGAACGATTCTGCTCTAACTGTCTCCAATGTCATAAGACACCATTAACCTGATGAACGATTCTGCTCTAACTGTCCCCAATATCATAAGACACCATTAACCTGATGAACGATTCTGCTCTAACTGTCCACAATGTCATAAGACACCATTAACCTGATGAACGATTCTGCTCTAACTGTCCCCAATGTCATAAGACAACATTAACCTGATGAACAATTCTGCTCTAACTGTCTCCAATGTCATGAAACACCATTAACCTTACGAAGGATTCTGCTCTAACTGTCCCCAATGCCATAAGAAACCATTAACCTGATGAACGATTCTGCTCTAACTGTCTCCAATGTCATAAGACACCATTCACCTCACGAAGGATTCTGCTCTAAATGTCCCCAATGTCATAAGACACCATTAACCTGATTAACGATTCTGCTCTAACTGTCTCCAATGTCATACGACACCATTAACCTGATGAACGATTCTGCTCTAACTGTCTCCAATGTCATAAGACACCATTCACCTCACGAAGGATTCTGCTCTAAATGTCCCCAATGTCATAAGACACCATAAACCTGATTAACGATTCTGCTCTAAATGTCCCCAATGTCATAAGACACCATAAACCTGATTAACGATTCTGCTCTAACTGTCTCCAATGTCATAAGACACCATTAACCTTACGAAGGATTCTGCTCTAACTGTCCCCAATGTCATAAGACACCATTAACCTAATGAACGATTCTGCTCTAAGGTGGTCTTCCACAGTTTCGTAGTAATGGCCCCGGTCTAATTTCACATCATAATTCTTCTTGTCTTCTTAATAGCTTATATCTATAATACCATCCTATTCAGCATTATCAACGCTGCAAACGAGTACGTACAGATCGAGTGCTGGCTTCTTCTACACGCTGATCGGGATCATGGAGTAAATTTTGTCCTGCCTCAGTTATGCCCCTTGGGTGTGCCTAAAAATCGGGACTCATTTACTGGAAGAAAATCTGACGAAAAACGGGCAGGTTGACACCGACTTTTGTTTGCCTTTTAAAGTTGAGACCGGACCAGGGAACGCGAGTAAGAAGTTTAATTGAAATCGCTCTTACAGATTTTTCTGGAAATGTGACCATTTTTCGACATTTTTAAGGGGTTTTCTAGAAAAAATGAAGCAAGCATGGAGGAGAATGTTCGAGTTTGATTTTTCTATAAAATAGCAGTGCTATATCTTAAAATAATAGTTTCATCATGCTCTTTCAGAAAATATATACATATAAGTAATTTGGGTTGAAGGTTTTACGACAACTGGTGAACGAAAAACGGGCCCATAGTCTATTCCATGCCGAATAGAAGAATCCTTGGAGTGCACCCTAACTGTCTCCAATGTCATACGACACCATTAACCTGAAGAACGATTCTGCTCTAACTGTCTCCAATGTCATAAGACACCATTAACCTGACAAAGGATTCTGCTCTAACTGCCCCCAATGTCATAAGACACCATTAACCTGATGAACGATTCTGCTCTAACTGTCTCCAATGTCATAATATACCATTAACCTTACGAAGGATTCTGCTCTAACTGTCCCCAATGTCATAAGACACCATTAACCTGATGAACGATTCTGCTCTAACTGTCTCCAATGTCATAATATACCATTAACCTTACGAAGGATTCTGCTCTAACTGTCCCCAATGTCATAAGACACCATTAACCTTACGAAGGATTCTGCTCTAACTGTCTCCAATGTCATAAGACACCATTAACCTTACGAAGGATTCTGCTCTAACTGTCCCCAATGTCATAAGACACCATTAACCTTACGAAGAATTCTGCTCTAACTGTCTCCAATGTCATAAGACACCATAAACCTGATGAACGATTCTGCTCTAACTGTCCCCAATGTCATAAGACACCATTAACCTTACGAAGGATTCTGCTCTAACTGTCCCCAATGTCATAAGACACCATTAACCTGATGAACGATTCTGCTCTAACTGTCTCCAATGTCATAATATACCATTAACCTTACGAAGGATTCTGCTCTAACTGTCCCCAATGTCATAAGACACCATTAACCTTACGAAGGATTCTGCTCTAACTGTCCCCAATGTCATAATATACCATTAACCTTACGAAGGATTCTGCTCTAACTGTCCCCAATGTCATAAGACACCATTAACCTTACGAAGGATTCTGCTCTAACTGTCCCCAATGTCATAAGACAGCATTAACCTGATGAACGATTCTGCTCTAACTGTCTCCAATGTCATAATATACCATTAACCTTACGAAGGATTCTGCTCTAACTGTCCCCAATGTCATAATATACCATTAACCTTACGAAGGATTCTGCTCTAACTGTCCCCAATGTCATAATATACCATTAACCTTACGAAGGATTCTGCTCTAACTGTCCCCAATGTCATAAGACACCATTAACCTGATGAACGATTCTGCTATTACTGTCCTTAATGTCATGACACCATTCAGTTGACAAATGATTCGGTTATAACTGTTTTCATGTTATAAGACGTCATTCAGTTGATTAATGATTCAGCTATAAACTGTCCTCGGTGTAATAGCCGAAGGACAATTGTGCTAACACTGTCCCCAAAGCCATAAGGTTTAAAATTTCGTCTTTCGTCGGATTTCAATGGTCTTTATTCAAAGTAAATGCGACTAAAACGTCCCATTCTAACTCAAACCCTGATAACTGGAAAACGAAGACAAAATTTTCAAACAGAAATGAGGATTGATTCTTTAGTTCGACATGAATATGTATCCCAAATTTCATAACTTCATGTTGAAAAGTCACTGGAGGGGTATATAGTAAAACTCATGAAATACAGACGAAATTGATGTGTTAATATCTGGAAAACCAGTAGTGCTCGTTCAAATATTAAGATCCATATGAGGACTCTTGGTTTTCCCGGTGTGAAAGGAGATGGTGATTTATGACTGAAATTTAAGTAAGTGATTTGCCTCGTAAATAATCTCACAAGAAGGGTCAATGACCTACAGTAAATATATGTTATAAAATATCGCACTTCTTGGACGGAATGAACTCTCTTTACCGTTTGAAAGTTCTGGTGTAGTAAAGTATACTTTTGACAGGATTCTTGGCATCATAATTCACTGACTGCATGGCATCTAATTAAGTCTAACTTTGCCAAGCAGGTAAATACACCCACATTGTGCTGGAGGTATATATCTAACTGCCTCGCGTGAATGTTGGTAAAAAAAGTTCAGAAGCACAAGTAGAGTTCACTGTGAAAAAAGCCGCAAATAAGGCGTAGTCTGAATTTTACTGAAAATGAGTGTATCCAGCAGGCGCGATTAGGGCGCAGCCTACATTCTGACGTAATTGACCATGTCCACAAGTTAATGATACGTCGCAGTCTTCTTCGACCTTCATGAAAAGAGGTTTTTACCTATGGAGTTATCGAGTTTTAAATAAAGAATATCTATCTATCTATCTATCTATCTAAAACAAATTAATCTGAGCGCATAAGGCGTGTACGCGGTAGGACGAATTTTTGAAGGGTGCATTTAGGACGCAGCGGGCTGGGTATATGGAGGAATAGGCCGCAGTTATGGTGCAGGAGCTGTACGAGGCACACATAATGCACATGTGAGTCGCGCGCACCGGAATAGGGGCCGCACCCTATATCTGTGAGAGAAATCATCCTTTTCTTCAGATGGATAAGTTCACCAGGGCATCGTTGTAAGTCGTAGTGTAGAAGGTAGAAATGTGATGGGAGAACTAAATGGTCAATGGGTCACTAAATCAAAGGGATAAATGTTCACAAGGTCAAATGGACAAACTTTCACAAGTTCAAGAGGTTAGAAGTTCAACGGCTCAAACGGTCAAGGAGTCGTTGCTTCGAACCACATTTTGCAACAAACATGACATTTGGTACAATTTACAAGCGTCTAGTCTGTCATTCATAATTCAGCCGTCGTCCATTAGAGAATATCCGCGTCCATAATCCAAAGACCTATTCCATATTTCATATAACAGTATTAGCACCAAATTCAAAAAGACAATCATAGTATACATAAACATAGGCTTGTTTCCTGCAAGAGAGAAGCGGTCAACAGTTTTCATTGATGCCGGCAAGACATCATGATGTTCCAAAAATATCAAATCTGTATCGCTGATCAGTATTCTTAACCCATAATATTCGTTGTAAAGTCGTCATCTAAAAAATTATGTATCTCAGTCACGCTTTGATTGTGACTGTTCATATGAGTACCATGAGGATCTTGAAGTACATGGGTTCATACGGCCCCTAGCCCCGGGTTAAGCGGAATTAGACACAAGTTACGAAACGTAGCGCCATAGATCTTGCACGCTACGTTCGTATTTTGCTATCAGCATGCGATATGTATCGCCAAATTTGAGAAACTTTGAGTGGAGGCGTTTGATGGAATAGCCCTGTTTTATAAGTTTCTTCAACAATGTTTTGTGACGTTGATTAAAATCGTCACATTTAACACAGGATCTAGCAAATGCTACTAAGCGAGATATGTATACGCCATATGCAGGTCCCACTGGAATATTACTGTCCAGAAAGGGATAGTTTACGATGTCGAAATTGTAATCATCTCTTTTGTCATAAAGTCGACGAGAGAGAATGCCCGCTTCATTTTTATAGAGATATAGATCTAAATATGATGTGCCTGTAGGGCTGTCTGTAGTTTCCTTCAAATCCAGTGAAGGTGGATATATATCCTTCACTGCGTCATTTATATAGCGATTATCCACAGCGAGATCGTCTATATAACGTTTGGTGAATGAGAGGAACGGGCTTTGAATGGATCGGTTTTTGAAAGCGCCTGCATATAGTCGTATTCATAAGAGAACAGGTCAGCCAACAGGGGTGCACAATTAGTACCCATTGGAATACCTATATGCTGCTGATATATTATGTTGCCAAATTTCACAATTTCACCAATTTCATATTTTTAATGAGAAATTCAAGTAACTCTATAAACAAAGAAACATCCCATGAATGATATCTCTTGTATGTATTAGAGCTAAAGAATGCTTTATGGCTTCCGACATTAATATATCTACGATCTGTTTTCTTGAACACAGATACTATTAATGAACTTAGACGGTCAATAAGGTCCTGATGAGGGATTGTAGTATACAGAGTCGAGAAATCCCATGTGGATACATGTCTGTACGGTATGTGACCTTTAGCATCAAGTTCTTCCGTAAGACATTTTGAGTTTTTCAATATCCACATACATTCACCGCCAGAGTTCTTAGAAATAGTGGCGCAATACCTTTCCCAAAATGTTTTTACCTCCTGAATGGCCCTCGTCAATAGGGTTGAAAGAAGCTTGGTGGTGCAGCTTCTAGAACCAGCTATGAATCCAGCTTGTATGGTGATTTATGCATTTTGGGAGTCCAGTACAGTTTTAATATGTCGTTATGATTGGTTGGAAGACAAATACCTCTTTCCCTGAGAAACTTTTTGTGATTGTTACATAAATCTTTCAGAGTAAATGCAGTTTGGGAGTAAGTAGACGTATTTGATGAAGGTATGTCTACACTCAATTCTTTAACCAGCACCTGGTAATAGTAATATTTACATATGAATATTATATTATTCGGAGCCTTGTCTGCTGGGACTATGACGAATTTACTCTGGAGATTTGCTAGAACGTCTTGCGAATTGAGATTTCTCAGTACTTGTTTTGCTTGGGGAAGAGTACTTCTGTCAATATGGCGGATTGTTCGAAAGACCTTGCTCTTGGTGAGGTCCAGCCAATCAGCGAGTACTGTAGGTTCAACATTTTCTCGCTTAGACCAATCAATAACGTACTGTTCCAAAACAGACAGGACTATCTTCTGGTCGGCCTTCAGATTTATTCTTCTTGGCTCTCTATATTTAGGTCCTTTCATCAGGGGTAATTTCAGATCCTTCTCACTCACCACATCAAGGTCACCAGTCACAATATGTTTGCATGGTGTATAGATAAAGTTCGACGATTCACAATCACAACTATAGCCTCATATCATCGTAGTGATTGATTATGGCTATGATCACAATTCAGTAACGCCACCTGTTGACGCCACCTGGTCTCTCAGGGAATCAATAAGACCCAGTCAAATCAAATCTGGAAAGTTTTGTGCATGGGTCTGTTTGCACCGGTATGACAAATTTTCCTTGTATTTCCGTAATGTGTGAAGTGGCATTCACTGGCCTTTCTGGTCCATCTAGCATCTTATGGCTGATGACCTCTCCCAGTCCATAAGGTCTTCAATTAGATTGTTTATCCAGGTCATAATGCACAAGCAATCATCAGTTTGTGACACAAGTAATTGCTTTCAATTCGAATAAAAAAACATGTTTCTGCTCTGGACCACATCAGAACTTGCGATCTTAATTACCTGGCATTTCTCATACAATATGTCTCAACTAGGTTTTGACGATTGTCCGAACCCTAATGTATTCAGCCTCAACAGGATTGGTTTCGACCTAATCCGTGTACAAATCATCAAACGTTCTGCCAATATGATAGAAGGGAACGTGCGTCGGCATTCGCTTAGTCTAAGGGCCCTCTGTGGCCGAGTGGTCTAAGGCGCATCGCTGGACCGGCACTGTTTCGAGCCCCGCTGGAGCATGTGTGAAAGTTTGCCACTTACTCGCGGACGTGCGGTGGTCCTCTCCGGGTAACCCGGCGTCCTTCACCATTCAAACTGGCTGTCTCTGTATGAATGAAATAATCTCGAGTGTGGCATTAAACCAAATCACGCCCCCTCCCCCCCTCGCAAAGCCTAAACAACCTTTATGCACAACCTCTGACTTTTCACCAAATAAGAATACCAAGAGGTATTCAGGTAACTTCTTCAGCCCAAATATAATCAACAGCGCTTCCTTTTCGTACTGTGCAGAACTATCTGGTATAGCATCAGTCTTCAGTATTATCGGTTTATTCTGGTCCCACTATAGCAGTCATCATTTTTTGATAACCGCTTTCACTTCTGAAAACCTCGTTTCTGTTCTGGACCCCATCAGAACGTGGAATCTGGTATTTCTCATAAAGTATTCAAATTATTTTCACTTCAAAGATTCTCTCGAATAGAAAACAATTCCTTCGGTGTCTCATTTTTTTTCTCTCTCTCTCTCTCTGTCTCTCTCTTTCTCTCATTTTAAAATAATGTAAGAAAATCAATCAAATTGAATCAAGTTCAATATTAAAGAAAATAAGCATTTATTTACAATTTGAGACACGGGCTGTTGTTAATCTGATTAAATTAAACGCAATATTAAAATGGTGGTGAAAAAAAATGCTGGCGTACTGACAAAAACTCATATGATCTCAAAGACCACGGGCGTCGCTACCCATGCTGTGTTTGGTGCGAACGCACCCCCGTGTTTGCTCGTAGATTGGTAATAGGAATAAAATATGTAAGATATCAAACCCCAGTTTAGCATTAAAATACACTAAAATGCTGAAAATCAAGCGTAAAAATTTAAAAAATTCCCGGTGGAGCGGGGGGGGGGGCATGCCCTCAGAACCCCCTAGAAGGGCGCGCCCTTGTGAGAAATGAGAAATTAAGGGCGGATGTTCGGGGGGAGTGGGGCGGGGGTTGGGGGTCAGGGAGGGTTCGGATTCCCGCCCCCACCCCCCACCCTCTCCGCCATGAAACCTGCGAAAATAAATCTTTTGAGGGATCAGCGAACCATGGGATTCCACGTAGCTCTAATGTCTTAAATTGATATACATGTAAAATAAACGAATGTGGATTATGTAATTCTTGTGGTTTGTGAGCGTACTATTTGAGTTGGGGTTTCAGTTTGTATCTACAATAAAAAATTATAGCCGCGAGCGCATCACGTGACGTAGTTTGTTTTAGGCCTGCGTTAAATCAGAAAATCAAATCGAGTCAGGCATAAGGTGTGATATTATTCAATATCGATGCGTGCTTATGCGAAGCAAATGTGAATTAATAGAACCTTAAATCTACATACAGTATGTTCGGATTTATTTTTGGGAAACCCTTAGAAGGCATCTCCGGCAATCATCGGGGCATAGGCCGCCCATGGACCCTCACCTGTTTGTCTGACAGGATTCCCATATTTTAGCTTTGTGTAAATCAATCATATTGGTACGTGTATTGGTTTCTATAATATTCCATGGCGTAAAGGTCATCGTGTTATATGTATTAAATAACTAGAAAGTCAAATGGATTCAGACATGTGTTTTTTCAACATCGATGTGTGCTTATAAATGCGAAACAAACGTGAAAATAGAACAATAAATCTGCATACATTATGTTCAGATTTATATCCGGGAAAACGCTTAGAACGCATCTTCGGCAATCTAGTATCCCGGATCTACCGGGGCCGCGGCGGCCCCTGGACCCTCGCCTGTTGGGATGTGATAGTCGAAACTCCCTATGAACTTTCGCTGGATCCGCCCCATGAAAATTGAAAATATTCGCCCACCTGCCCCCCCTTTGAAATCCTAGTGACGCCCCTGCAGACAAATATACTGACCGAATATTTCTAAGAACATCATGATCTCTGTGATCATTTATATCCCAGTCACGCTTTTATTGTAGCTGTTCAGTGGATATATTGAATGACATGATATTTGATACAAATTTATCAAAACGATGATGTAATAGTTCTTAATAAATCTGGGGGTTTGGCATGCCCATAATACAGTAAGCATGCCAAGTTTCAAATGTCAAATCTAAATAAACCGTTCCTCAGGTGAAACTAACTATTACAAAACAAAAAAACTGAATACGATAAATCAATGTAATTTTTACATCTCTAACCAGAGCCCACGGTTGAATTATTTTCATATCAATATTTACTATTCGGAATTGAAATTCTATCTTTTTTCACAAGATTAATTGAATTGAATCTTGAATTATAAAAATTAGTATTTTTAGGAAACGTGAGCTCACAGTCCTTAACTTCGAAATGCTTCCTCTGATTGTATATGACGTATTACAGATTGTATAATTGGTGTTGTGTAAGTCCTCCGTTGCATGGTTCTATCTTTATACAAATATATGGTCACCAACAAATCAATCTTATAATTCACCATGGGACCAAGTTGTTTGTCCTGATGAGATAGATATAGGACGGTTCAAATTCCGTACTACGTTCAAATCATTTCTTGTCCACACCTGCAGTGTCGATGTAATTCCCATGCCTTCAATCCATGCATGCCCCCCTCCCCACAGAATTACAGATAGTTAAGTGCTTCGTTTCACCGTATATCACCGTGACCTCGCTTTGAATGATATTCCTGCTGAACATAATAAAATATATTATATCATTGGGCCGTATCGAAAAAGGTCAGAGTAGGGTAAATATAGTACCGCAGGAACGGATATAACCTTACGTAATTTATTGAAACCTTTGTTTGAGCTCAGACGGAGAATCAATCGTTTTATATTAACTGACAAAATTGTATTAGGGTGAACAAGAGATAATCAACTTTACTCAATCCCCCAGGTTTGTCATAAATTCTCAAGCCTTGTCATTTGTTTTTTTTTGTTTTTTTTTATTGTTCCAAGAAATTGCTTCTCGAAACAATATAAGTTCAGTTTCGCTGGTCTTCGTTCCATTTGCCACCCATCCCGTCCTCAACGGGAACAACGGAGATTTCAAAGAACCTCGACTGAGAGTAACGTGAGGTAAGGTATACACTCTGTAATCGGTATAACTTAATCGGTATAACCTGGAATACAGTATTCAGAGGGACTGATGATTCCATTGTTAGATTCAAGTTTTACAAGGAATATACATAGTGAAGCAAATGTTCCCATTTTGTGTATAGAAACGCACTGACACTCTGTGCTGAGTAACCGGTAACCAAGCTGTGTATATGCAGTAATGGAAATGAGAGAAAAAGAGAAGCATTAATTTAGCATCTCTCAAGATATACTATATTATACGGTGGACTTCGACTTTTTTTTATAGTTTTTTTCCTTTGTCACTTTTTCTGCTTTTTCGAGGGGTTTTCCCGCCTATTTCTAGTTTATCAAAGAATTTCTTCATATTTTGCTTCCTTCCGATTAAAGTCATCACAATTGCTTCGTAGTATTTTTTTTTTTCACCGAAACCCGAACTAAATTATTTGAAAAGTGGAAACCTTTACAACGCACTTGAAAGCTTTACAAATTTTGTGATAATCCACAACTTGTTTGTAGGAAACAAGCGAATGAATAGAGAAAAACCCCGAAAAATCAGAAAAAGTTACAAAATGGGAAAATCTAAAAAAACCTCAATGTCCTCTTTGGGCCATTGGATTTTCTTTGTATTTTCCACGAAATCAACTGAATTTTCAGTTTTTTACGTTTTTTAAATTTTTGTTTTGGATTTTCCAACTTTCTCTGGAAAACGGGGGTAAATACAAAGCGATTCGAAGAAAGTGAAGAAAGAAATCTATTAAAAGAAAATCGAAGAAAATGAGCGAAACGTAAAATGGAGAAAATGAATTGAAAATTAAGTTGCTTTTTTTGAAAATACAAAGAAAATCAAGGAAATCACCAATGTCTCCTATGTGTCACCGTAACAATTATACAGCATTTTCTCTCTACTGTATATATATTTTTGTTCACTTTTAGACGCAGCGATGTTTGGTCTTCTTGGACTTTCGCTATTGGCGATTGCCGCAGGTATGTCACTGAAGGAGTCATTTTTTTTGTTCAAATAATTGTCTAAAATTTAATTTAAAGTTTTTCTAGAGAAGGATATTCCTTCAAGTTAAAAGAGTCATATATTCTTTCATAGATTCAACAGCCCGAATAATTCGTAGCATCTAACCTATTCAGTAGCGGTCACTTTTGGAACGCCGAAATCATCTGTATGTACTGGTACGCTCTGTGAGAGTGGTCGTGGTTAGCCGTTTCGATGACTCAGGGTAATGTCTTGTTTTTTTTTCTCACGTAGGTAGCGCTATCAATATGCGTGACAATGTTGACAACGGCGGAGGTAAGAAAACCGTTTGATTAGATTAAGAAATCAGGGAATTCCAGGTGTATACGATTGAACCTTTGTTTCCACTATAGCTTTAACCGTCGAAGGCGCATCAAGAAGACAACCTGTTTGAGGAAGACGCCACAACTAACCCACCCAAGTGAGGAAGTTGCGCTACTGGCCTTAGACCACTAAAAGAATTACATTGTCGGCAATGTTAACGTAATTGCATCTCGTCAATTTCCATATTTCGGCAAGAAATACTTTAATTGAAGTGCTACAACCTGGTAAACTTCTTGACGAGGATTGCTCATCTAGATTTTGAGTTATGCGCTCTCGTACAAATGACGTCATATTTTGGTCTTTTTCTCTACTTTGAGAAAGTGGTGCACAGACAGCCAAATAGTCCCTCTGAGCAACACTTTATATCATGAGTCAAAAAGTCGTAGCTAAACAATTCACTTCTCTTGCAAAGGCCTATCGGGACTATTTTTTGTAGTGGTCTGATGCCTACATGGTGGGGCTCGTACTTCACTTCCTGGGAAGGTACGAGCGCCACCTAGTAGCGATGTTAGAAACTTGGAGAAATGAGTGTTATCGTAATGGGCATCAATACCCGACGCGCGCAAGAGATGTCGCTGCTTGTTTTCACTGGTGGATAATTTCCCAGGTATTTGTGATCATGTGCGATGTTTTGTACTTACATTGCTTCCAACGTTTCTAGTCTTCAATCGCAGCACCCTGCATGTGATAACGACCTCCGTCGTAACATTGGCAAAGTTGTTTCCTTTCCCTTTTCCGTGATCTTCGGTATTGTACATGTAAGATTATTTATTACAAAATTCTGAAAGCCACTAATTTGACTAACAAAGCGTGTCGCACTTTTGCCCTAACTTTATTTCACATTGGAAGATGGCGCTATATACGAACATCCGGGCACTTCACTTCAAACACAGCGCTTCTCACGCCATCTTGAACCCACAAAGGATGGCCCTGCACATGAACATCCAGGTACGATCATCTCTGAAACTGTTAAGAGATGATAGTTTACAAACATCCGGCTACTTCAATGCCAATAGCAAATGGCGCTATACGCTATTTCTAAACCACACAACAACAAAAATGAATATCAGATAACTTAATTTTATTGATGGTAAAAATAAACGAAACTGATACGCCTATACTCCCATAATGTGGGCGTGTTATGATGTTGTTCTTGACCAATCGGTGCGCTTGTTAAGACCCATTTTCATATTCCCTTGAAATAGGGTAAATTCTTCATATCGGAAAGGCACGTTATGTTATAGATAGCACTAAACCTTAATATTTTGAAGAACTAAACGTGTCTCATTTGGTCCTGGCGATTACGTATAGGTCTAGTGCTTGACCTGGCATGTGAAGATGGATAGACCATCCTTGAGCAGATTGTTATATAACCCTATGCAGGTACGGAACCGTAGAAGGCACATGGTTTTATATAACAATTATTTTATTTGCCGGGGGAATCTCTTTTCTTCAAGTCACTTTTAAGATTCCGTAGGCTACTGTCTGCCCAGTAGCAGACTTATCGGTGGTAATGATAGAATGTACGAACATTCGAGTACGGTACAGATACTTATTTTCTTCCGCTGATTATAACAGAAGCAGCTACCGAGGAATGGTGCCACTGTGCACCAAAACCAGGACATGTCATCGCTATCAACGGTGATAGTTTGCGGCTCGTATGAACATCGGGGTATTTAATATATTGTATCGCTGACATTACATGGCATATTAATAGGCGGTCGAATATTGCCATCTCCGGCCAGATTACCAAACGGGTTGAATGTGATTTCAATCACAAGCTTATTCTGCTTCATGTATTTTATGTTAGACCATCTCTGTCCGTACCGAGCTGACATCATGCTGCTCATGGACGCCTCTAGCAGCATCGGACCTGATCACTACCAAGAGATGAAGGACTTCCTGCGCGGCGTAATCAGCCACTTTGACATCGGCCATGACAAAGTCCGCATTGGTCTCATCACATTCAACAAAGGTGCGAGATTCGAATTTTACCTCGACACGCACCATACCCTAACCGACATCTTGAAAGCGTTCGATACGATCCAAGGTACAGCACAGGGAACCGCCACGCACAGATCCTTGAGTATGGCACGTGAGACTGGTTTTACGCCAGAACATGGTGATAGACCTGACGTTCCAAACATCGCCATTTTGATCACAGACGGGATGTCAACGCATCCAGACAAAACGACAGAAGAACAGGCCCTTCTTAAGCAGACTGGAGCCCGTATATTCGCTATAGGTATTGGCTGGATCAATGACGCTGAACTACATCGCATCGCCAGTAACCCACAAGAAAAATATTTCCATTATGTGAAGCACTTTGATGGTCTCGAAGACATACTGTCAGAATTTCAACAGACAACGTGCAATGGTGAGTTTTTCCTTGCATCGTACAATTTACAGTTAATTTCAAGAAGGGACTGGAAATGTGAATGACTGTTGTTTTGATGTTTCCTCTCAATCAATTCCTATACAAAACGAATAGAGCCTCAATAAAAGTCCCCAATGGCTCCAGGAACCTTGAAGAAACTGGTTCGGGCATATCCATTATCGGAGCAATGGTTCTAATTCGATATTTTGTTCGGTACAGCTAGCTTTATATAACAGACAGACCAACACCATTAATAAGTCATTTGTGAATTGAGTATTCCTATTCCATATTCTATCATATACACATATGAAACTATAGAATCACACTCAGTAGTCTCCATTTTATCAAGCTAGAAAGGCAACGATGAGCTCGCATTTTCCACACCAAGAACATGTCATATATAAATCAGAATTTTGTTATCTTTAGAAATTACTCGTCCACCGCCCGTCATCACGGAGGCTCCAGTGACAGCCGCCCCAACAGCTCCATCCACCAAAAAAACATTCGCCGAAACCAGTAAGTTCAAGACTTACTTACTGCAGTAAGTTAGACTTTCATCCAGCACAACCATTCAGTGACTGGCGAATGGACTATTGAGAAGCCTGTAACCTATATACTCGTCGATAATTAATCTCTTCATATGTCCGTGATTAACTGAATGTTCACGAGCCATTCTCCCCCATAAGCCAACACGTCATTTGTTAGACTCGTACCTTGTCCCCAGACTCACGGAGATCTCAGGACAAGCAATGAGTAGCCATCTTGCCATCATCGTATCACTGATTGGTGGATCCAATTTTCTCTGATTTCAAAATCTATTTACGTTTAAAGAAACTCCAAAATATATATTCGCATGTCGGGTGATTCATGACGGCCAGAACTACATATAGCAGTAACTCTTGCGATGAAATGTAGGAATTTATTTCGAAGAAATTATTTTTTGTGTACATGCCCGTCTGACGTCACCGGTCCAGACAGATCAGCCAGTCGCTGATGGCTGATGGCTACTCATTGCTTGTCCTCAAATCTTGGTAACTCATTGGGGGGAGGGGGGGGGGGGGCAAGGAATGTGTCTAGTCAGAAACGATTTATTGTAAGTGTTAATCCCTATTTAGGAAACATAGCACGTTATCGTTGTTAATTGGTTAATTAGATTGATTGAGGGAGGGGGAATGGTGGATGGTGTACCATGCTGTCTTTTCTTACTACCGCTAGAGATTCGAATAGGTATAATAGGCACTAAGATGGTCCGGGTACATAGCTGACCATATGTAACCGGACCGTTGCGGATGGATCAGGGATGATCGCTTCTAAACAAATAACTAGTCTGAAATACTCTAAAATACATGATTTGTTTAATTCCATTCCAGCACCGGTTTGCCCATACGCTGCAGATATTCTGTTCCTCCTTGACGCCTCTAGCAGCATTGGACTCACCGACTACAATAAAACAAAGGACTTTGCCAAAGGGATCATCAGCCATTTTGATATCGGGCCTAACGCGACGCGCGTTGGCGTAATAACATTCAACTATGGTGCAAAGTTTGAATTTCATCTCAAAGCCTACAACACGAAAGCAGAAATTCTCGCAGCCTTAGACCATTTACAAGACGTACGGACTGGCACGGCCACGCACAAAGCTCTCCAGTATGCTCGGGAACAGGGATTCATAGTAGAAAATGGTGACCGACCGGAGTTACCCAACATCGCCATTTTGATCACAGACGGGAAATCGACGCATCCGAGTGAGACAGCTATAGAACAGCAACTTTTGAAGAACACTGGTGCGCGAATTTTCGCCATCGGCATCGGGTGGATAGACGAAGATGAATTGCGTCTCATAGCCAGCGACCCCGTGGAGAAATATTTCCATTACGTTCACAATTTCGATGGTCTGGACGACATCCTGAACGATTTCCAAGCCACATCTTGTTCAGGTAAGTTCCCTCTATTTTCTCCCTTTTCGGCATCATCTCTGGTCATTATTCGTCTGGAGTATCCGAGCCATGACTGAATACCAATTCACCACGACGACGATTAGCCGTGTAGTATAAGACTTTTCGAACAGCCTTCATGACCTCGTGACCTTTCCGAATATGCCCATATTTGACTGAATTAAGCGTTAGGTAATGTGTTGTATATTTCGCTCTCTGATTGTTTTGAACTCAGATGTTCGTCTCCGAAATTGGAAATCGTTTAAAGTCCGGAACTTCAAAGCGTTTGTCCTTCAGCTTTTTTCTCCGCATAAAACCATGCCATCGTCAATATCACACTCGAACGCCTTCCGTTCATTAGCTCTTATTTTAAACAGACGGTTCGAGTAATAGCTGTACTGTCCACATCTGCATGCAAGGCAGGTAAGAAATATGCAGACCTGCAAAATGGAGGATGCCTTTTCACGAAAACAAGCCCAACCGTTTCCTATCATAGAAAATAAAAACTTCGTATAGCGGTTGCAGAAACTGCACCAGACACCAAAAGTCTGTAAAGAGAGAAATACGGCACGACTCTGTTCTTCTGCTTAGTCATGTGACATTGATGATCAAAGGTTCCATCACATATATGCGCATGTCGGCTCCTTGGATATTGTAGTGGCCACACAGTCATCGTAAAATAGCTCTGCTCCAAATCCGATCCGCTATAACTCGAGAAAATGTATATACTACACGATATAGTGCTGAATACATCTACAATATCAGAACAAATGTTATCGATTATCTAGAATATTCATATAAGCTCCCACGGCACACGGCGAGACACACAAATATTTCCCGCCCCATAGACCGCTGATACTATCGATACAAGATGTATACTTGACATGTTTCGCAAAATTTACCACTCATCGCTTTCCAGCAATGGAAAATAACCGCTGCAAAAAACATCTTCACACTGATTTTCAACATAGATTCGATTTATCTGATTCACAGTTTTAATATCTTCTTCTTTACAGAAATCACGCGGCCCCCGCCGTCGACCACCTTGGCCCCGACTACCCTGGCACCAACAACCACTGTGGGTGAGTCTGACCATATTGGTCAAAGAATCCAACAATTTCGATTGTTTTATGCGATAGGCCTTCATAGAACCTCTCTGATAGGTTGGATATTATTTCAATTTTCCCCACAACCCAAAGAAAATTACGGATTTCTGATTAAAATTGTTAACTGACGAATCAAGATATCTCTCGATTCACTGGTGTGTCTAAAGATCCACAGCCTCGCGCTATAAAATAATCTACACAGTGAAAATGTCTGGTATTTCCTCAAAAGATAAATAAAGACGTTGTTTTCCACTTTCTCTACTACAGTTAGGCTTACTGGTTTGTCAAAGTACTAGTAGTTAACCTTCTAGAAGATATTACTGTATAGCTTGGTGTACATTTAAGAGCCGGCCCCGTCTTAACAAAAATATTATCTAAACATTTAACCTGAGTTCAACTAACGCACAATGGAAATGTGAAAAATATGCAGAGAAATGTCGTTTCCTTTACAAATGTACAAACCCATTCCACCTTAATCCCAACTACGGGCCTCCGGCTTCTTCCCTTCCTTATCCCCCAATACGTCGAGGTCACAGTGGCTTGGTTAGCAGTTGGTGATTTCTTCGATGTTGCTGATAATATAGATATATATATTTCAAGAATGTAATTATTTCCGACCTTTTCATACACCACAATGACAGTGGATATAATAAATTTGTGTTCTATACGACCTACACCAATCTACATACCCCTCCTCTGCTATATCTTGATATTATAGATAATAAAGATATAGTAGGGGAGGAGTATGTAGATGGGTGTAGGTCGTACAAAACACAATTTTATTATATCCACTGTCATTGTGGTATATGAAAAGGTGAGAAATAATTTTATTCTTGATGAATTTTTTTTGTTTAAATATTAACAACATCGATGAAGACACCCACTGCTAACCAAGCCACTGTGCTTGAGGTTTGTGATGTTGCTAATATTGAATACTGTATATTTTGTATTCTCCCCAGAAATCCTTTGCCCATATCAAGCTGACATGATGATTCTGATGGACGCCTCCAGCAGCATCGGAGAGGCCGACTACACAATAATGAAGAACTTCCTCAAGGATGTCATCGGTCATTTTGACGTAGGCGAGGATACGGCTCGCATTGGTGTGATAACATTCAATAAAGGCGCCCAGTTCGAGTTTTTCTTGAACAGGTATTATACGAAAGCTGAGATTTTCGCAGCCCTGGACAACATTCAGAATATCCACGTGGGAACCGCTACACACAGAGCCCTTCAGTATGCGCGGGAAACTGCCTTCACCGCGCAGCACGGCGACCGCCCGGATGTACCCAACATCGCTATTCTCATCACCGATGGCAGGTCCACGCATCCCAATGAAACTGCAGTGGAGCAAGCCCTTCTCAAGGAGACAGGGGCTCGTATATTCGCCATTGGGATAGGTTGGATTAACAAGGATGAGCTGAATCTGATCGCCAGTGACCCCAAGGAACACTATTTCCATTACGTCGACAATTTTGGCGGCCTCGCGGCGATCCTATCAGAGTTCGAGCAAACATCATGCAATGGTAAGTATTAACTGCAGAAGACGGGATTGGGCGGGGGAGCATGTCATTAGGTAACTCAGCAGCTAAATCAGATTGATTCGGAATTCTCGCCTGTAACCGTAAATAGACACATGGGTTAACTTAACCGATCAGTACTCGTCTGGAACCGTAAATAGACACATGGGTTACCTTAGCCGATCAGTACTCGTCTGGAACCGTAAATAGACACATGGGTTAACTTAACCGATCAGTACTCGTCTGGAACCGTAAATAGACACATGGGTTACCTTAGCCGATCAGTACTCGTCTGGAACCGTAAATAGACACATGGGTTACCTTAGCCGATCAGTACACGTCTGGAACCGTAAATAGACACATGGGTTACCTTAGCCGATCAGTACTCGTCTGGAACCGTAAATAGACACATGGGTTACCTTAGCCGATCAGTACTCGTCTGGAACCGTAAATAGACACTTGGGTTACCTTAGCCGATCAGTACTCGTCTGGTTGCCATTTTTCAAGTGATGCCCTATATGTTCAAATTCCTGTTCCGAAACTTTTCGTAATTACTAAAAAAGTTATTCATATAAATAAATATAGAAGCATTAAAATTACTGAACTTCTCAAATCCATACTTCGTCAGATCAAGATCATAGGCTGCAGAATGAGATATCGCTAGGCAATTATGGAGACTCCGGTTTTGCCAAGCCATAGAATTTGCTAAGGATTGTGGATAGCTTAGGATCGTTTCTGTTCAGATTGGCTTTGTATGGCGAATAGTAAGTGGTATGTTAGGACTGGCTACAGATTGTGGATATACCGTACTAGTCTTACATTAAATTTCCAAAATGGGAAGAATTTCTATATTGTAATGAAATATTTGACTTGTGTATTTGGTTTTGTGCTTCAGAGATCACCAGAACTAATCCACCACCGACAGTGGTTCTTAGTCAGCCCACCAAAGGTATTTGATAGGGAATCTACATGCACGAGGATATAAATAAAGTAACGTGTCTTACTTTCAGTTCAAAGTCAGACCGGCAAAAATGTAACACATACCAGTATATCATTATAACTATAGTACCGGTACTGAATGTCTGTACTCAGGATTCATACGTCAGTAAAGTATTTGAGGTAACATATTACTTGCTTGCTTCTTTCTTAATCCAGTCACTCAATTGGATTGTATATACTTTTCATCAGCATGCCATCTAAAATGCTTTCCAATAAAGTATCAGAGAGAACAGACGAACTGCTTGATTTGTTCTTTGTTCGGTCGCTCAGCTGATTTGTTTGTTCTGCCGCTTAGCTGAATTGCTGCTACAGATTTCACCAGCATTGACACCAAGAACTTCCCAATAAAGTATCGGAGAAAACATGAAGTGCTTGCTTTGTTCAGTCGCTTAGCTGAATTGGAATTTTGCTACACATTTTACCAGTATTGCTACACAAAACTTTTCCAATAAAGTATCCTAGGAAACATGAATTGCTTGCTTTGTTCTCTGTTCAACCGCATTAGCTGAATTGACATTTTTCTATACATTTCACCAGCATTGCCACCCAAAACGTTTCCGATAAAGTAACCCAGAAAACATGAATTGGTTTCTTTGTTCGTCGCTCACACGCTTAGCTGAATTGCTACGCATTTCACTGGCATTGCCGCTCAAAACCCTGCCAATAAAGTATCCGAGAAAATACGAATTGCATGCTATGTTCCTGGTTCAGCCGCTTCGCTGAATAGCTACATATTTAACCAGCATTACCTCTCAAAACTGTGCCAATACAGTATCCGGGGAAACCTGATTTACATCACAGGGGCTCGTTACTGTTGTTAATTGCTTAATTAATTAGGTTGATTACAGGGTGGGGGGAGGGGCTCGTTACCGTTATTACCAGCATTGCCTCTCAAATATTTGCCAATAAAGTATCTGAGAAAACATGAATTTCTTGTACTGATCTTGGTTCAGTCGCTTTGCTGAACCAGCATTTACGTTTAAAGAAACTCCAAAATATCTTCGCATGTCGGGTGATTCATGACGGCCAGAACTACATAGCAGTAACTCTTGCGATGAAATGTAGGAATTTATTTCGAAGAAATTATTTTTTGTGCACACGCCCGTCTGACGTCACCGGTCCAGACAGATCAGTCAATCGCTGATGGCTGATGGCTACTCATTGCTTGTCCTCAAATCTTGGTAACTCAGTGTGGGGGGGGGGGGGGGGCAAGGAACGTGTCTAGTCATTTGTTTTTAGAATTTTGAACTGACCAATCAGATGTTCTAGAACTAGAAGCTACATATCCCCGGATGCATCTTGCTTTCTGAAACCATTTATTGTAAGTGTTAAGTGAAATCCCTATTTAGGAAACATTATAATCCACAGGAGCTCGTTATCGTTGTTAATTGGTTAATTAGATTGATTGGGGGAGGGGGAATGGTAGATGGTGTACCATGCTGTCTTTTCTTACTACCGCTAGAGATTCGAATAGGTATAATAGGCACTAAGATGGTCCGGGTACATAGCTGACCATATGTAACCGGATCGTTGCGGATGGATCAGGGATGATCGCTTCTAAACAAATAACTAGTCTGAAATACTCTAAAATACATGATTTGTTTAATTCCATTCCAGCACCAGTTTGCCCATACGCTGCAGATATTCTGTTCCTCCTTGACGCCTCTAGCAGCATTGGACTCACCGACTACAATAAAACAAAGGACTTTGCCAAAGGGATCATCAGCCATTTTGATATCGGGCCTAACGCGACGCGCGTTGGAGTAATAACATTCAACTATGGTGCGAAGTTTGAATTTCATCTCAAAGCCTACAACACGACAGCAGAAATTCTCGCAGCCTTCGACCATTTACAAGACGTACGGACTGGCACGGCCACGCACAGAGCTCTCCAGTATGCTCGGGAACAGGGATTCATAGTAGAAAATGGTGACCGACCGGAGTTACCCAACATCGCCATTTTGATCACAGACGGGAAATCGACGCATCCGAGTGAGACAGCTATAGAACAGCAACTTTTGAAGAACACGGGTGCGCGAATTTTCGCCATAGGCATCGGGTGGATAGACGAAGATGAATTGCGTCTCATAGCCAGCGACCCCGTGGAGAAATATTTCCATTACGTTCACAGTTTCGATGGTGTGGACGACATCCTGAACGATTTCCAAGCCACATCTTGTTCAGGTAAGTTCCCTCTATTTTCTCCCTTTTCGGCATCATCTCTGGTCATTATTCGTCTGGAGTATCCGAGCCATGACTGAATACCAATTCACCACGACGACGATTAGCCGTGTAGTATAAGACTTTTCGAACAGCCTTCATGACCTCGTGACCTTTCCGAATATGCCCATATTTGAGTGAATTAAGCGTCAGGCAATGTGTTGTATATTTCGCTCTCTGATTGTTTTGAACTCACATGTTCATCTCCGTATTTGAAATCGTTTAAAGTCCGGAACTTCAAAGCGTTTGTCCTTCAGCTTTTTTCTCCGCATAAAACCATGCCATCGTCAATATCACACTCGAACGCCTTCCGTTCATTAGCTCTTATTTTAAACAGACGGTTCGAGTAATAGCTGTACTGTCCACATCTGCATGCAAGGCAGGTAAGAAATATACAGACCTGCAAAATGGAGGATGCCTTTTCACGAAAAAAAGCCAACCGTTTCCTATCATAGAAAATAAAAGCTTCGTCTAGCGGTTGCAGAAACTGCACCAGACACCAAAAGTCTGTAAAGAGAGAAATACGGCACGACTCTGTTCTTCTGCTTAGTCATGTGACGTTGATGATCAAAGGTTTCATCATATATATGCGCATGTCGGTTCCTTGGATATTGTAGTGGCCACACAGTCATCGTAAAATAGCTCTGCTCCAAATCCGATCCGCTATATCTCGAGAAAATATATATATACTACACGATATAGTGCTGAATACATCTACAAAATCAGAACAAATGTTATCGATTATCTAGAATATTCATATAAGCTCCCACGGCACACGATAAGACACAAATATTTCTCGCCTCATAGACCGCTGATACTACCGATACAAGATGTATACTTGACATGTTTCGCCAAATTTACCACTCATCGCTTTCCAGCAATGGAAAATAACCGCTGCAAAAGACATCTTCACATTGATTTTCAACATAGATTCGATTTATCTGCTTTACAGTTTTAATATCTTCTTCTTTACAGAAGTCACGCGGCCCCCGCCGTCGACCACCTTGGCCCCGACTACCCTGGCACCAACAACCACTGTGGGTGAGTCTGACCATATTGGTCAAAGAATCCAACAATTTCGATTGTTTTATGCGATAGGCCTTCATAGAACCTCTCTGATAGGTTGGATATTATTTCAATTTTCCCCACAACCCAAAGAAAATTACGGATTTCTGATTAAAATTGTTAACTGACGAATCAAGATATCTCTCCATTCACTGGTGTGTCTAAAGATCCATAGCCTCGCGCTATAAAATAATCTACACAGTGAAAATGTCTGGTATTTCCTCAAAAGATAAATAAAGTCGTTGTTTTCCACTTCCTCTGCTACAGTTAGGCTAACTGGTATGTCAAAATATTAGTAGGTAACTAGGTACTTTAGAAGATATTACTGTATAGCTTGGTGTACATTTAAGGGCCGGCCCCGTCTTAACAAAAACATTATCTAAACATTCAACCTGAGTTCAACTAACGCATAATGGAAATGTGAAGAAAATGCAGAGGAATGTCGTTTCCTTTAAAAATGTACAAACCCATCCCACCTTAATCCCAAATACGGACCTCCGTCTTCTTCCCTTCCTTGTCCCCCAATACGTCGAGGTCACAGTGGCTTGATTAGCAGTTGGTGACTTCTTCGATGTTGCTGATAATATAGATATATATTTTTCAAGAATGTGATTATTTCCGACCTTTTCATACACCACAATGACAGTGGATATAATAAATTTGTGTTCTATATACGATAATAAATGTGTGTTCTATAGGACCTACACAGATCTACATACCCCTCCTCTGCTATATCTTGATATTATAGATAATAAAGATATAGTAGGGGAGGAGTATGTAGATGGGTGTAGGTCGTACAAAACACAATTTTATTATATCCACTGTCATTGTGGTATATGAAAAGGTGAGAAATAATTTTATTCTTGATGAATTTTTTTTGTTTAAATATTAACAACATCGATGAAGACACCCACTGCTAACCAAGCCACTGTGCTTGAGGTTTGTGATGTTGCTAATATTGAATACTGTATATTTTGTATTCTCCCCAGAAATCCTTTGCCCATATCAAGCTGACATGATGATTCTGATGGACGCCTCCAGCAGTATCGGAGAGGCCGACTACACAATAATGAAGAACTTCCTCAAGGATGTCATCGGTCATTTTGACGTAGGCGAGGATACGGCTCGCATTGGTGTGATAACATTCAACAAAGGCGCCCAGTTCGAGTTTTTCTTGAACAGGTATTATACGAAAGCTGAGATTTTCGCAGCCCTGGACAACATTCAGAATATCCACGTGGGAACCGCTACACACAGAGCCCTTCAGTATGCGCGGGAAACTGCCTTCACCGTGAAGCACGGCGACCGCCCGGATGTACCCAACATCGCTATTCTCATCACCGATGGCAGGTCCACGCATCCCAATGAAACTGCAGTGGAGCAAGCCCTTCTCAAGGAGACAGGGGCTCGTATATTCGCCATTGGGATAGGTTGGATTAACAAGGATGAGCTGACTCTGATCGCCAGTGACCCCAAGGAACACTATTTCCATTACGTCGACAATTTTGGCGGCCTCGAGGCGATCCTATCAGAGTTCGAGCAAACATCATGCAATGGTAAGTATTAACTGCAGAAGACGGGATCGGGCGGGGGAGCATGTCATTAGGTAACTCGGCAGCTAAATCAGATTGATTCGGAATTCTCGTCTGTAACCGTAAATAGACACATGGGTTAACTTAACCGATCAGTACTCGTCTGGAACCGTAAATAGACACATGGGTTACCTTAGCCGATCAGTACTCGTCTGGAACCGTAAATAGACACATGGGTTACCTTAGCCGATCAGTACTCGTCTGGAACCGTAAATAGACACATGGGTTACCTTAGCCGATCAGTACTCGTCTGGAACCGTAAATAGACACATGGGTTACCTTAGCCGATCAGTACACGTCTGGAACCGTAAATAGACACATGGGTTACCTTAGCCGATCAGTACTCGTCTGGAACCGTAAATAGACACATGGGTTACCTTAGCCGATCAGTACTCGTCTGGAACTGTAAATAGACACATGGGTTACCTTAGCCGATCAGTACTCGTCTGGTTGCCATTTTTCAAGTGTTGCCCTATATGTTCAAATTCCCGTTCCGAAACTTTTCGTAATTACTAAAAAAGTTATTCATATAAATAAATATAGAAGCATTAAAATTACTGAACTTCTCAAATCCATACTTCGTCAGATCAAGACCATAGGCTGCAGAATGAGATATCGCTACGCAATTATGGAGACTCCGGTTTTGCCAAGCCATAGAATTTGCTAAGGATTGTGGATAGCTTAGGATCGTTTCTGTTCAGATTGGCTTTGTATGGCGAATAGTAAGTGGTATGTTAGGACTGGCTACAGATTGTGGATATACCGTACTAGTCTTACATTAAATTTCCAAAATGGGAAGAATTCCTATATTGTAATGAAATATTTGATTTGTGTATTTGGTTTTGTGTTTCAGAGATCACCAGAACTAATCCACCGCCGACAGTGGTTCGTACACAGCCCAACAAAGGTATTTGATAGGGAATCTACATGCACGAGGATGTAAATAAAGTAACGTGTCTTACTTTCAGTTCAAAGTCAGACCGGCAAAAATGTAACACATACCAGTATATCATTATAACTATAGTACCGGTACTGAATGTCTGTACTCAGGATTCATACGTCAGTAAAGTATTTGAGGTAACATATTACTTGCTTGCTTCTTTCTTAATCCAGTCACTCAATTGGATTGTATATACTTTTCATCAGCATGCCATCTAAAATGCTTTCCAATAAAGTATCAGAGAGAACAGACGAACTGCTTGATTTGTTCTTTGTTCGGTCGCTCAGCTGATTCGTTTGTTCTGCCGCTTAGCTGAATTGCTGCTACAGATTTCACCAGCATTGACACCAAGAACTTCCCAATAAAGTATCGGAGAAAACATGAATTGCTTGCTTTGTTCAGTCGCTTAGCTGAATTGGAATTTTGCTACACATTTTACCAGTATTGCTACACAAAACTTTTCCAATAAAGTATCCTAGGAAACATGAATTGCTTGCTTTGTTCTCTGTTCAACCGCATTAGCTGAATTGACATTTTTCTACACATTTCACCAGCATTGCCACCCAAAACTTTTCCGATAAAGTAACCCAGAAAACATGAATTGGTTTCTTTGTTCGTCGCTCACACGCTTAGCTGAATTGCTACGCATTTCACTGGCATTGCCGCTCAAAACCCTGCCAATAAAGTATCCGAGAAAATAAGAATTGCATGTTATGTTCCTGGTTCAGCCGCTTCGCTGAATAGCTACATATTTAACCAGCATTGCTTCTCAAAACTGTGCCAATACAGTATCCGGGGAAACCTGATTTACATCACAGGGGCTCGTTACTGTTGTTAATTGCTTAATTAATTAGGTTGATTACAGGGTGGGGGGAGGGGCTCGTTACCGTTATTACCAGCATTGCCTCTCAAATATTTGCCAATAAAGTATCTGAGAAAACATGAATTTCTTGTACTGATCTTGGTTCAGTCGCTTTGCTGAACCAGCATTGCCTCTCAAATTTGGTCATTATTTTAGCCTTCTTTTTTTTTCTTTTTTTCTTTGTTCAATGACTCATTTGAATTGCTGCAGCATGTCAAGCCAATATTTTTCAATAAGTCTCTAAAACATGAATCGCTTAGCCGGATTGCTGCAACTCATCTTGATCAACCTGCCCAATTAACACTTTCCCAATAAAGTATCTGAGAAATCAGATGAATCTCTTGCTTTGTTCTTTGTTCAGCCGCTCAGCTGAATTGCTATATCGATAGCATGTCAATCAATACTTTCCCAATCAAGTCCGCGAAACATAATTGTTCTGCTCTTTGTTCAGCCACTAAGCTGAATTGCTACAAATCACATGCACGACTGCTTGTTTCGTTGTTGATCCAGACGCTCATCTGGATTGCTAATAAATAACTGACCAGTTATTTTCGTTATTGACCAGCTTATTATTGCCTAGATTTTTGTCATCTTGTGTGGCTTCTGTATAAATGCTTCGTTTGGCTACGCATGGTGAATAGTTTGGTGTCATGATTGGCTATCCAAGTGATGATAGTGCGAATATTGTTGTCTAGATTGACAATACGCTATACCAATAAGTTACCAGTAGCTTTGATCCGATTGGGTATTGCGGATTACTTTTTAAACTTTTTTAAAAATCTGATTGAATGTGTATTGTAAGTATCTTCTGCAGTTCCGATTGGCTCATCATAGTGAATAGTTGGCGGGTTGCCATGTATCGACCAGCTACATGTTTTGTCAATAACTTGTAAGTGCCATTGTTTCCGATTTGAATGGTCACGCATTGTGGTTCGTTTCTCTGAATTACGAAAATTAAACCAAACGAACTCTGCGCGGTGAACCCGCACCCCCTCCTCCCCCCCCCCCCCAACCTTCCCTCCAAATCTTCCACATAGCGTAGATACTGATTGATGCTATATTCCTTCATTACTGGGATCATTTACTGGATAGCTCCGGTGCAGCCTTTCTCTGCCATGTACGATCAAGGCCCCGGTGCCAATCCACTCATCAAATCTACACTGTTAAAAATGTTCGTAAAGTTACAGTAGAAAGTATTGTAAAATGTGACAGTGGAATTTACTGTTAAATAGAAGCATCAGTTTCAACTGCTATTTTACAGTTCATAGCTGTAACAATACAGACAACCAGTGTAGGTTTGCATCTTCTGGATGAACTACAGTATTAATTGGAGTAAAGGGCAACAACGCTGTATTGTAACATTATCCGGGTGTAAAATTACAGTAAGATTATTAGGTGTATTTCGTATACCTTTCCAGATCTTTTCATCTATAATACACAAAAAACTTCAAGTATAATTTATCTAAAATGTGCAAGGAGGAATAATGAGTTTGCCTGCCAAGGTTCAATCCTCCGGGGTGGTCGTTGGAGTTAATGTACATGTTCAAAGACCAACTTAGCCTCTAATATTGCACCATTTCACAAAGCTGATGTGCAGGATGATAGAAAGAAATGTGTTTGCACTTATATTGTCGGTGGTGCTGAATATAAATATATATTTAACCGAACCATTACGTTTTGGGAATTTTGTTCTCTACTCTCTTGAAAGAGAGACACCAGGGAACTTGACTTCTTTAAATGCTATAGGCCAATGGACTTTCTGCTGACCATGGATTTGTACAGTTATTTCTGTTCATTTACAGCGGTGAATATCGTAAATCCACAGCATTCTCAAGTGCAGATTTACTAAAGGGTTCTGTAACCCTGCAATTATAACCTGTGTAAACCGAGGTGTAGATTCACTGTGAAAACACAATTTTCTCTGTAAAAAAAATTTCAAGCAAATTAACCTTTGTCCTTGCTGTTTATTTACAAAGACTTGTTTCGTAAATATACAGTGGTATAAAATGTACGTATACAAATTGCTAATGGTGTAAATCTACAGTTAAAACCACTGGTCTCAAAATTGCCAGCTCTTTTAGCTGTAAAATTACAGTAATTTTGTTTACAGTGTAGTTGTTGAAAAAATAGCAGAAGGATCATATTTGTCGAGGCCGTTTGCCCAAAATACTTCGATTCTATATCGTCTTACCTTTCATAAAATACGTTAAGAAACGGTTCAGTTTTAGCTGCACGAGAGATCGAAACTAAGAACCACCACGTCCGTTTTGAATTGTCCTGAAACCTGATGACGTAGCCCCCCCATCATCTATGACAACAAAATACCACTTCTATCCCTTGATGCAATGCAGGCCCCAACATCCATGACAATTAAATGGCTGGTGGGTATCCTCATACAATTCAATTAGCCTGTCACCTCCCTCATGCAACATGACATCAACTTACCAGTCCCTGGACTGCACAGTGACTTGCGTGGCAGGGGGTGTCTTCGTCGATGTTGTGATAATATAATTTTTTTTTTCAAGAATATAATTATTTCCCACCTTTTCATACACCACAATGAAAGCAGATGTCATAAAATGCTTTCTATATACGCCCTACATCGATCTACATACCCCTCCTCTACTAGATCGCCATATGTATTATCGATAGGAACAATTTCAAAGCGATTCGTTCTGAATTAAAAAACGATATGCTATTTTATAAATATATATAGGCACTTATATAAAACGATTGAAAATGTTGTCTTGGTGTTAATAAGAACAAAAACTTTTGAAGATATATAAGCAGAAAATAACGGGAGCATGCAAGTTCTGCACAGAAATGGATAACGAGTATTTTAATCAAAAAATATCTGCACATTTGACAAATGCATTAAAAAACAACTTGTTTCAAAAAACAGCTATGCTAATTATTACAGATAGCATATATCTTCAAAATTACTTACATAGCATCAGATGTAGCTGGAGAGTTCATTCATTAGAAATTATATATATTTATGCACGAGGAAGAGATTTAACCCAGAAGTCAAAAGTCGCCAGTCGCCGCGCGCCGTGGTTCGTCCGGTGAGTGGCGCGCGGCGAGTTTTTTCAGGTTAAGAGATAGGGCCATTTTACGGCGCGTGGCGACTGGCGAGTTTTTGCAGGTTAAGAGATAGGAGAAAGTCGCCAGTCGTCGCGCGCCGTAGAGGTCCAAGGCGCGCGGCGAGTGACGAGTTTCTCTACAGTCAAAAGTCGCCAGTCGCAGCGCACTGTCGTGATATGACTGAAACAATGTTGAAAACGACGTTAAATCCTACTCACTCACCTCGTCCGGCGAGTGGCGCACGGCGAGTTTTTCCAGGTTAAGAGATAGAGCCAAAGTCGCCGCGTTGTACGGCTCGTGGCGAGTGGCGAGTTTTTTACATGTTATAGAGATAGGAGAAAGTCGCCAGTCTCCGCGCGCCGGAGTGTCCACGGCGCGTGGCGAGTGGCGAGTTTCTAAAAGTCGCCACGCGACGCAAACTTGGCCCAAATAGAACACCATACTTGTCTTCGTTCGCAAAATTAGGTCATATATTCCGGCGCGTAAAGACTACATCACTTCTTGATGCACAAACAATACGTCAAATACTCCCTGATTCTTATCCTGACCATCCTGCTACAACTAGTACTACTTCTGTGTTGTGGAACGAAAATGGCTGAAAATGTTCCTTAAACCGGAGTGACTTCGATCCAAATTCATCTCGTCAGCGGCCTGCTCATGTTTGATACGATACCGGGTATTCAACTATCCTAATGTATTGTCTTTGTTGTTTTTTTTCAGCGTAGGCCTACAGCCCATGTGACTGATAACCCGCTGTAACCTCGGACGAATATAAATGAACCAGGACAATGACATATATCGGCCCGAAATCAAATTTCCGTTTCCAAACAGTTGTGTGTTTAACGGTTTATCTATATGTATGACAATGATTTAAGAAGAAAATGAAATATATATATATACACCTTTTGCATCAGCTGATAGTTACGTTATTTGACAGATACAATTGTGTGTATCGCCGTCATATATGAAGAGATATTGATAAAAAAAACGGTCCTAAATGAGAGCGGAATCGTCCCTGATTCGTTAAATTCTTCGAGCGAGAGCCACCCACAGCTGTCCTATTATGCCATGTGCAGGGGGAACAAACTCTGCCTTCGAGGATAACATTTAGTGGGATTGTAGGACGTAGATTAAAAGTGCGAGATTATCCGAACTGCTGTATCGCAACAACTTAAATTAACCAGAATTAATTAACTGCAGCGCATTTGGGGGAGTCGACAGACAAACGAAAACAAATAATCGGTGACTACCGGTAATTAAATAACTGTTCATCTCTTTACAACAACAATAGCATCACTGCATCAAAGCTAACGGTCGCTTGTTTGAAAACAATTCAACAATGTTTTTTTTTCAGGAATGAATTAATGCTCACGCACATTCACATCTGCAAAATTAAATATTTCAGTATTTAATATGCTGATAAGGACTGTTTGGCTGATAAGATTCAGGTTTTTTGAAATGGTGTTATATGGGGATATATGTAAAGTGAATGAGGGCAGGGTCGATCGACTGGCAGAAGGGGAGATAAGCAGAAGGGGGATAACCCTGGGTGGAGGTTGACGCGTATACTGCATCTTAGCTAGCCAAGGTTACTTCACGTTCATACACTGCCTTGGCGGACATAGCCAGTTGAGAGTTTTAGCACTTCGTCAAATGGTAGGGATTTGGGGCGAGTTTTTCCCCAATCATATGATGTGTGTCGCGAATTCTGATTGGCTGCATGTGGGCGATTTAGACTGCATTCAAATAAAATATACGGTGACCCATTCAACTTGAAATTGGTGATTTCTGCCGAAGCGGTGTATGGACGTTCAGAATGTAGCTACATTAGCAAGTGGGGATACATATACTGAAAATTGACAGATAATGAACATAGCTAATAATGGTGAGTGGCAATTTCAACCGTAGATGCCACTATTGATTGGGGCAATTTTTATATATTTTTTTTTGGTCATTTTCGCTGGTTTTAGCAATGATGGATAGTCTGAGCCATTATCGGCTCAAATGGAACGACTGTGTTTTTTATCAAGTCAATTCACCATGATCGCTTTGGTCACCAATGTTGGTTGATGTAACACCGTTGCCACAATTATCCCTTCGGACAATCTAGAAACATTGTCAACCATTTTTTTCTCACCCTAGTCAATTTGAATGCTCGCAATGTCAGTTTTTAACGGTCTCTCGTGAAATGGCAGCTTTTAACACCTTATGGGAAGTCAGTCAAATAGGGACATGAGGATTATGACCGAACCTTAAAAAAGAAACATTGCGACAGGAAGGACAGAGAAGCTTATTATGGATAGCTAAGCATTCGAACCGACTACGGTCAAACACGACCGGCAGCGTCTCCAGGCTGTCTGAGAGATTATGGCGGCAACGGTGTTACATCAACCAACATTGGTATCTGAGCGACCGTGGTCGATTATCCTGACAAAAATCTGGCTGTTGGCCAGTCGAAGCCAATATTTGTTCAAATCATTCAGCAATGGTATTAAAAAGCGAGCGAAAACGACCAAAATCTGACTAATGTTGAAAGTGGTTATTATCGCAAAATGAGGGTGGATCAGGAATATTCTTGGAATACCGATAAAAAAAGACCAAAATTGAGCAACAGATGAAACTGATAAAAGATATAACGGAATTTCGATCATGAATTTGCAGGCGAGAGGAAAATCACCGAACGAGAAGAGGATCGCAGTAAGGAGGGATTAACAAGAGGCAAATACAAGCGTCTAGTCCGTCATTCATAATTCAGCCGTCGTCCATTAAAGAATATCCGCGTCCACAATCCAAAGACCTATTCCATATCCATATAACTGTATTAGCACCAAATTCAAAAAAGACAATCACAGTATACATAAACATAGGCTAGTTTCTTGCAAGAGAGAAGCGGTCAACAGTTTTCAATGATGCCGACAAGACATCATGATGTTCCAAAAATATAAAATCCGTATCGCTGTTCAGTATTCTTAATCCATAATAATCGTTCTAAAGTCGTTATCTAGAGAATGGTGTATCTCAGTCACGCTTTGATTGCCCAGGGGACTGTTGGTATTTTTTTTGGTTGATGTAACACCGTTGCCACCATTATCCCCCCGGACAACAGCAGCATCCTGCCCCCCTCCAGCAGCATCCTGGATTGTCCAGGAATGCAAGTCCAGGGGACTTGTTGAAAGACATTGTGATTAGCAAGTTATGATACAAAGATGCAAATGTGGTGATTCGGAAAATGAACCAGCGATGATCAGTCAAAGGCAAAATGGCAGTGAGTAACAATAGACAAATTGCCGAATTAGCAAAAGATGAACGTGTGATTAGCAAAAGACAAACAAATGGAGATAGTCATACGCTTGGTCATTGCTAACACAAAAAAGAAGTCAAGGAATAGACAACAGACAAAACGCGGTAAACGGATGGTGAAGCAAATATAGAGAAACTTCACGCACCCATAAAGATTGACAATCGAGTGAAGATAGTCCTATGCGTGATATACCAATAGATCGACGAGCGATGATCAAGAAAGGGATAGATTTGTAGAAATAGCAATATTGTCATAAGTATTGGACGAGAAACACATCTTCAGGTAACAAATTATGCAATTTATTGCGAAAGAGGATAGAACAAGGACTGGTTCGCTCGGTGTCCGTATAATGTGACTGAGTAGGGTGTCATGTCTGCCTACGGCATGATATTTCGGTGGGACAGCACTATAAAACGGCAGCATTAGATCTGCTCTGTTACAAGTAGATCGGCTGCAACGTCCCAACACCAAATGGCTTGTAGAAATGGTGACGAACGTCACATTTTTCGTGACCAAATTGAGAGATCATCCCATCGGCGCTCCTGTTATTCTTCCGCCTTGGCTGCTCCGTCGAAAAGGCATGTATGCGTTAAGGGGAGGCGTACCTGGGCCCTACAAAGACCGGAAATGTCTGTTTCGGTGTTTGGCCATTCATTTGGACCAGTGTAATCCCCTGGCTTGTGATAGACTGGCAGATGGTTATTGGGAAGAGTATCTAGAGGCACAAGACATAGGCCCGCGGCGGTTCGGGGAAGTCCCATTCAAGTATTTGGATGTCGTGGAATCGCTTTTCCACGTGAATATTTTTGTATACCGTTTACTACCGAAGGAGGAGGAGGAAGACGGTGACAGATTTGTGGCTGAATTGGTTCATCGCTCAACCGAACGGTATGCATCGACGATGAAAGTCAATGTTTTTCCCTGATCTACGATATGAGCCTGTACGCCCAGTCCTTCACTTGTTCTCAATGCCATCGGGTGTTCCATCGTTCTTACGACTTACATCGGCACGAGAAGAGTTGTGACAACTCTGTGAAACGGAAATTTCCTGGTGGTGTGTACCATATCACGCCTACCATTTTCGAAGAGCTGGCTGATGAGGGTCTTGTCATACCACTAGAGAACCGTTATTTTCCATACCGGACGTGTTACGATTTCGAGGCGATTTTGGAACCCATGGGCATTTTCTCAGCCAAAACGCAGTAGACGTAGCGCCATATTCCCCTGAGTGTCAGCATTTCCACCAACGTACCCGGCTATGACGCTGCGCCTGTGTGCTAACAATAGATCACCAGCTAGCGTGCTATAAAAGGGAAGCGGCCTGGCCGTTTCATCAGACACTCTGTCAACCACCAAGATGTTCACTTGCACAACTTGCCAGAAGCAGTTTACTCGTCTGCACGACTTGCACCGCCACAAGGCCTCCACCCACAACGATGCACGGTATACTTGTATAACCTGCGCACGGTCATTTAATCGGAAGGATCCTTTACTGCGCCACGAACGCTCATTCCACGAGGGCGCGACGGAACACTGTAAGGATTGTGGTCAACTCTTCAAACGACGCAGTCAGTTAAGACGCCATCAGCGTTTGATTCATGCCCCGTCTCTACGGTTTGGGCGACAACTTTCCACTGAAGAGAAGCCGCGGAAGGTCAGACCCAGTGAAGATGAGCCCGGGGAGACGAACGCCACTGGTGATGCGATGACGGAGAGCCCGCCTATACCCACAGTTCAGAAGAGCCTGGATATCCAGCCGGACCCCACCGTTACGGTTTTGAGTCATACGCCTGACAACATCGAACATTTTCTGGACGAGCCCATAAATGTTACAGGACGCCCATCCAGTGAGTGACATCTATCGGCGCCATTGGTCCATGATACGGCAATGTTTCAACCGTCATCGCCCTATTCAAGATATCTACAATTTCCGGCTGACCGACCTCGCCCGTCTACGTAGCTACGTGGAAGCCATCTTCAACGATCAAACTACGGCCTTCAGATTGAATCTGGCGTTTGGTTATGTGCTGCAGCATAAGGAGACAGTCCAAGTCCGATACTTTTACCCGAGCAGGAACATCCAGGTATTTGACCAACCGTTTACCATCATTACAACACATATAAGGGATGTGGGAAGAGGTGCCGACATACTGACTGCGTCATATGACTTCACAGAATAGTCTTCTGGTAAACCTATTCTGAAGTACATACCAAGAATCTAACGATTCCTGATATGTGTTGTGTCTCAGGTACGCTTTTATTGTACCTGTTCATGTGGCAACATGGATGATATGACCACAAGGCCCCTAGCACCGGCATAAGCGGTATTAGATACGCATCTAGAGAGCTATGATGGAAATGCTCTGATAACTCGTATACTGGTAATTGGTGAGCTGTTTCGCTGTGACAACTCGTACATTGGAGATTGGTGAGCTGTATCGTCGTCAGATGTAAATAACGGATAATAACACAAAAGACTAGTCTGTAAGGCCCGATGTCGACCCAGCATCAACTTCCCACAAATGCCAACATATATCAAAGACCAAAAGGTCTGTACCGAGTGTCGCTAGAGACGATGCTGGAGAAACGGGACACCGTGGATCCCTTGGAATGGGCCCAACAACAACGCCCCAACACCAAGTGGACAGTGGAGAAGGTGACCAATGTCACGTTTTTCGTTACCAAGCTGACCGACCACCCCATCGGCTGAATGCTTCACCCATGTACTGATGGATACCATAACATGCCGTACATACTCTATATGTCTACATGCTGATCGTTGACTTGAGCTCAGTAAACACTTGTACCTAATGTGACGGTGCGTTAAATAATAAAACATGGTGTTTGATATTTCAATTTGTTTTGCTGTGAACATACCAAACATGCCCAGGGCGGATCCCCCAGCCTGGGTATGATGTACCATTGGGGATAATAAACTGTATGAACATTGCTGAACTTGTTGTTATTCACGACAACGGCTATCCGATTGTATAATACAGAACATATATTGTATAATACAGGACATGTATGGTACAATACAGGACAGATATGGTATAATACAGCACAGATTTTGTATAATACAGGACATATACTGTATAATACAGGACAGATTTGGTACAATACAGAACATATATTGTATAATACAGCACAGATTTGGTATAATACAGGACAGATACTGTATAATACAGTACAGATTTGGTATAATACAGAACATATATTTTATAATACAGGACAAATATGGTACAAAACAGGACAGATTTGGTATAATACAGGACAGATATTGTATAACACAGGACAGATATTGCATAATACAGCACAGATATGGTATAATTCAGGACAGATATGGTATAATACAGCACAGATATGGTATAATAGAGGGCAAATAGTGTAGAATACAGCACAGATTTGGTATAATACAGGACATATATGGTACAATACAGGACAGATATGGTATAATGCAGCACAGATATGGTATAATAGAGGAGAAATATTGTATAATACAGAGCAGATATGGTATAATACAGGACATATATGGTACAATACAGGACAGATACTGTATAATACAGGACAGATTTGGTATAATACAGAACATATATTGCAGAATACTGGACAGATATTGTATAATACAGGACAGATATTGTATAATACAGCACAGATATGGTATAACACAGGACAGATATTGTATAATACAGCACAGATTTGGTATAATACAGCACAGATTTGGTATAATACAGGACAGATACTGTATAATACAGCGCAGATTTGGTATAATACAGGACATATATGGTATAATAGAGAACAAATATGGTACAATACAGGACAGATTTGGTATAATACAGGACAGATATTGTATAACATAGGACAGGTATGGTATAATACAGGACATATATGGTATAATGCAGGACAGATGTGGTATAACACAACAAAGATGTGGTATAATGTGTGACAGATATGGATGGTCCATCTCTACACCAAATACCTTCCTTCACTGCCCCAAAATGCCCACTTTCACTACTACTCCTACTGATGACGTCACCGATGACGTCACAGATGACGTGAACATCCCTCAAATCGGGATGTACACCCCGAGAGCTACAAGATAACACCTCCCACGACACAATCGGACCAAGGATGGTCCCTCTCTACCCCAAACACACCTCCACGCACCCCCAATATGGCCACTTTACTTACTACACCCAACTGCGCATGCGCAGATTGACGCGACTTGCACTTAAAAACACGCCATTCTGACTCTACCCCACACAAGCTTCACTTTGACACCTCCCACGACCCATTTGGACCCATAGTGGTCCATCTCTACCCCAAACACACCCCCACATGCCCCCCAACATGCCTGCTTTCTATACTACGGCCAGACTGCGCATGCGCAGACTATTGCACACGGACGAACCATTAGTCGATACATTACAAACTCCACGGGAGCTTCAAAATAAGACCTCATACGACACCATAGGATCATAAGGGGCTCACCTAGACCCCAAAACGTTCACCCCGTATGGACCTATACCTCCATAGCCATGCAGTATAGGCCTATGGGCCTACCCAGGCCTCGGTGAACTTTTTCCAAAAATTTCACCGTTTCGCTTCGAAACCCTTCCCATCGTGTTCTAAATGACGAAACGTGAAAAACAAGACCAAACAACCCATATCACAATGAACGTGTGTGAATTTCCCAGGTTGGACCTATACCCCATAGCCAGCCTATGGGCCTACCCAGGCCTCGGTGAGCTTTTTCCAAAAATTTCACCGTTTCGCTCCGGGACCCTTCCCATCATGTTCTAAATGACGAGACTTGAAAAACAAGACCAAACAACCCATATCACAATGAACGTGTGTGAATTTTCCAGGTTGAACCTATACCCCCATATAGCCAGTATGGGACTAACGACTCCATCGGACCCATAGTGACCCCTGTCGGCGCCAAAATGTCTATTTCCATACACTTTCTCTACTGCGCATGCGCAGAATGACGTCAGTTCCACGTCACACCCAGCCCGTCGGATACTCCCTCGCGACTGCTTCACATGGATACCTCACTCGATCCCATCGGCCCAATAGGGGCCCACCTAAACCCCAACACGCCTATTTCTATACTACGGCCAGACTGCGCATGCGCAGACTATTGATAACGAACGACACACAAGCCCAGCCGGATGCTCCCTCACGACAGCTTCACACTGATACCTCATACGACACCATATGATCATTAGGGGCTCACCTAAACCCTAACACGTCTATGTCCACACCCTTTTCGCAGAATTCCCTGTCTGCGCATGCGCAGACTGTTGACAACGGCCGAGACCCTAGTCCAATCGGATGCCCCCTCACATAGGCTTCACATTGATACCTCACTCAACTCCATCGGCTCATTAGGGGCTCCCCTAGATCCCAAAACGTCTATTTTCATACCCTTTCTCTATTGCGCATGCTCAAAATGACGATATTCCGGCCCCAATCCACCCAGTGGGATGCTCCCTCACATAGGCTTCACATTGATACCTCACACGACCCCATCGGTCCATTAGGGCCCCCACTTGATCCCAAAACGTCTATTCCCATACACTTGGTCTACCGCGCATGCGCAGAATGGCGATATTTCATCCCCACACCCAGCCCCTCGGATGCGCCTTCACGAATGCTTCACATTGATACATCATACGACCCCATCGGTCCATTAGGGGCTCCCCTAGATCCCAAAACGGCTATTTCCATACCCTTGGTCTACCGCGCATGCGCAGAATGACCATATTCCAACCCCACACCCAGCCCATCAAATGGCCGCTCACATAGGCTTCACATTGATACCTCATACAACCCAATCGGACCACTAGTGGCTCCCCTAGACCCCAAAACGTCTATTTCCATACCCTTGGTCTACCGCGCATGCGCAGAATGACGATATTTCAACCCCACACCCACCCCATCAGATGCCCCTTCACGAATGCTTCACATTGATACCTCATACAACCCAATCGGTACATTGGGACCCCTCTCGCCCCTGAAGATTGCCCGAGATTGCCGGAGAATTTGATCACCCACGACATTGTGGGAAAAACCCATACATTAACATTGGAAGTCACTTGGTTGACATGGGACTACTTTCTGTCCGCGGAGGAATACAAAGGTTACAGGTTGCCGGAACTACTTTTGACCTCCACGTGACCTTGAGCTGGTGGCGCCCCCTGGCGCCACAGACGCCACAGAGGTGAAAGGCGATGTGGCGTCCCCTATACCTTTAACCTGGTAAAAAGGGCACCAAGAGTTACCTCCCTGGAAAACAATACTCGGAAAGGGTTTTATATACTACTCCGCTGTGTAAATCGAATTTATACTGGGGTGTAAATATTTTTGACTCGCAATGTAAGAATCCGCGCATTGCGAGGAAAAATATTTACACTAAATAGATTAAATTCACTCGCAATCCTTGCATTGCGAGTGATCCTTACAATGCGCGGATCCTTGCATTGCGAGTCAAAAATATTTACACCGTGGTATTAATTTGATTTACACCGCGGTCTAAATAACCGAGGTTTTGGCACTGACGGCCTACCATAAATTTCAGCCTTCAAAATCGTATTACACTTGCATGGCAAACTTTTCGTCTGATTGAGCGCAGAGCACAGTATTAGCTGGCTATTCGCGCTTGTGACGCGCAGTATGTGCGGGGGAGGGGTACATCACTGTCAGTTAATTGCCTCTAATATTTAATTCCATTACTTCATTTCTGCAGTTTTATGAAGACATCTGTTTATTTCCTGAAAACTATTAATCATTGTGATTTGAAATTTGGCATGGTCGTTTTGAACTGTGTGAAGAAAATAGCGGCGCTTCAGTTTTCCAAATTATATTCTGGTTGCTAAGATATTGATGTTTAATATTTGACCCGCATTTTATACTGAAGACTACAATACATATGTGCAACTACTTGTAGCATAACCACGCTATTTACACCATCCATCTTTCATCTCGTACAATGGTCTTAAGACAAAGGCATTAATTATTAGTGGTATATAATTGACGTAATCCAACCAGAAGTATACAAATATCCGACAGGGGAGAATTTGGCGCTGTCACTTCCAGGAATGATAAACATATCTCTCACGGTAGTGTAATATAAGGAATATACTAAACAGCATAGAGTAACGGTAGATACATAACATTGCATAATTATTTTCTTTCATAACATATACATGTAAAATTCTTTCGAATATTCACAATTTATTTATATTTAACAGTTAATTTTCATTCATGTATGACTATCTCTATCGTCACTGTCTCACTGATATTCCACCCCTATCAATTTCTCGATTGAGGCCTCTCTTGATATTATATTACATTATAGTTAATATCAAATGCACTGGCTGTCTGCACAACTTCGCTATGCATATAATCATCTTTCTACTCATCACAATTAATCACGTGATCTAAATACATTTGACATATTTTTTCCTATTGGAATATATATTCTTGCTTAGCCATTTCACCCAATTCATCTTTGGTATGACCTTGTACTACAGAATGCATCACAGTATTAGTAAACATCTCAAGAGAGACTTTATATTCAATACACTTCTGAATATTAGTATGTTTCTCTGTCTAGAATAGTTGCCATATTCATAATTATTGTCATCATATGAATAGTATATCGTACATTCATCGTTTCAATTCTGATTGGTCAGCTGATCAGAGTGTGACCTCTCTTGTTGGAGGCGTGTCGCGACTGACCAATCAGAATTGAGAAAGAAGCGGGCCATCATCTTGCTGTGCCGGGTTGAATGGACAGTCAGGTTGGATTTTGAATCGCCCGGCAAAGATATAAAATTACACAAATTTACTAATTTGACGACGGGAATATATAGAGTGACAATTGTAGAATATGCTGATGTAGTTTGTTTGGAGGTAAACCATTTATTTCTCATTTCACCCAAAGTGCGTTTCAGACCTTGGTGTATTTTTATATAAATAAAAGCATGGGGTTATATATATATAGACCCGATATCTCGACACTTCACCGTAAAACCACCGTCCACTCCCCCCCAAAACGCTTGTTTTGAGGGCGTGTGCCCATGACGTAGCCCCGCCTCGTTTGCGATGTCAAAATCTGCCGGCTAACCGGCAAAATGTTGTTGCTGCATCAATCAGTAATTGGCCCTCCGTAAGATAGTCACATACTATCGGCTAACATTTGTCTTTAACACGATGGACCTACATCCCTTACCTTCATTGCGTTTCCGGTGATTCAGGCCGAGATTCCACGTCCCTTGGCCGCTGTGGGTGCTTTTGAACATCCAATGACAGAGGACCAATGGTATTCAATTTTATAAATGGCATTTTGGATATTGTTTACCTCTGCGACCAAAATGAAAGGGACAGCCATACAATAGCGACCACTTCAGGTACAGTTCAGATTACCAGCACTCAAAACAAGAGATTGGAGTGGGGAGGTGGGGGGGGGGTAAAGTGTCGAAATAGGAGTCTCTATTCACAACACCATGTTTTAAGTGTCGCTCCATATATTCCTGATGGCAAATTATAATTTTTTTTTTATATTTACACATTTGCCGGGCGATTGAAAATCCATCCCACTGTCCGTCTTACCCACAGGTCCGCAAAACAAGAGTTTTGGGGGTGTGGAGGGTGGTATAACGGTGAAGTGTCGAAATATGGGGTCTCTATATATAACCCCATGCTTTATATCAAACCACAACAAGGCGTGAAACGCACTTTGGGTGAATCGAGAAATAAACGGTTTATCGCCAAACAAAATACATCAGCATATTCTACAATTAAGTATCACTTTATATATTCCCGTCGTCAAATTAGTAAATCTGTGCATTTTTTACCTTTGCCGGGCGATTCAAAATCCAACGTAACTGTCCATCCATCTAGGAACAGTACGATTATGGCGGGCTTCGTTCTCAATTCTGATTGGTCAGTCGCGAAAGAGAGGTCACACACCGAGCCCGCCATAATCACACTGTTCCTAGATGGATGGACAGTTACGTTGGATTTTGAATCGCCCGGCAAAGGTGAAAAAATGCACAAATTTACTAATTTGACGACGGGAATATATAAAGTGATACTTGTAGAATATGCTGATGTATTTTGTTTGGCGATAAACCGTTTATTTCTCGATTCACCCAAAGTGCGTTTCACGCCTTGTTGTGGTTTTATATAAAGCATGGGGTTATATATAGAGACCCCATATTTCGACACTTCACCGTAATACCACCGTCCACACCCCCCAAAACTCTTGTTTTGCGGGCCTATGGTCTAACCCGTCCCAGATAGCTCAGTAGGCCTACACGCCTTTTCTCAAACGGACGGAACCTGGTAGATGTCGTGAGCTCTCTGAGACGGGTAAAATGGACAGTGGGGATGGATTTCGAATCACCCTGCAAACATCAAAAAGTACACAAATTTGATAATTTGACGTCGGGAATACATAGAGCGACATTTCTAGAATATGCTGGTGTTTGTTTCTCGTTTTACCCAATTGTGTATATAAAGCAAGGGGTTATGTACAGAGACCCCATATTTCGGGATGATGCTTCAAACTTGGCTTGTGGGACGATATTCTTCAGCAATATAGTAGGACGCCTGACAGGCGAGCTCAAACAGGACAAAGACCGTTTGGTCGATCCAAATCCAGAGTGCAGAATTAACAGTTTGCATTTATGTTGATGTCCAGCTATAAACTAATCGGCATTAGTATGAGGAATCCGACACGATCCAAGCATTAGAGCAACATGGTTGGATAATAGATAACTCGAAAATGTCATTCTGAATCGTAAAGAGCAAGAGACGCAGGTCCGTTCGTGGCTTAAAGGAACGTAAGATGTTGCTGCGGATAAATACGACCTAATAAGGACATGTGATGTCTGTCGATGGGTTATTGAATAGAACTCAACTGTCAGTAGAACAATCACCCAAACAACTTGAGCTATAGAAATTGCCGGACTTTGTGTATAAAAATATGAAATAAATCCTAATCGGAAAAATCTTATATCTCAAGAAAACAGGAACGCCAGCAATTGACAGCTAAGTATATCATCCAGATTATTGTATATCGCCGAACAGGTAAAAAGCCCAGTGCACACGGGAGATTTGGGACACTAGTAACTGGATATAACTGAACACCGGCGTCAGATAGTTTACCGGGTGCAAAGTCGGAGATTTCAGACGCCTGCAACTATCCAAAGATTGCGCTGGTTCGATAAATGGAGCCTGACAAAAAGTCGTTTGCCTATAACAAGCCGAGTTACTAGTTTTTAATTATCTACCATACCCTGACCTCTATGACAGCTCTTTTATTCTATGTCATAGAGGTCAGTGTATGGTAGATCATTCAAAAACTGTAGTAACCCTACCCTACCTGGGAACAAACACGAGCGAAAAAAATGAGCGAAAAGGGCTTTGGCTGACTCAAGAAGGAGAGTAGGCCCTAATATAAACTTCTACAGTCATAAAAAGAAAACTTATAAACATGGCGCAGTGTCCGGTAGCTGATAGCAATATATTATGATATAGCATGCCATGAAAGCATGTTGAATAACGCACAGTTTTCTTCCTCTTCGCGGAATGTCTGAAAAAGCCAAGTGGGCAATGGCAGAAGAGGGGCGGCATACCAGTGCACAAGATGTATCTATGTGGGCGACAGGCAGCAGATGTTACGACATGTGGTGACCAATCAGCATGTGACCACGCACTGAATCTCCGTAATGATCGGTGTAACCAGGACTTCATACATGCTCCTTCCAGAAGGGGCCAATCTATCGTATTTTACGAGGGTAAGGGTACAGCGGGGCAAAAACCAACAAAACACGCAGAACCAATTGAGGGTACTCCAGTGCCCCCACTCAATCCATTAGAAATTCCGATGACTGGGTCAAACGATTCCGCCCTACCATTACCTGGATACAAAATGACAGAAGTATGGAAGTCTTCCACCACTACCTCAGAATTTTGGATCAGGTCAATGGTATAATCGAGATTCGTCATGCTATGGATACTATTACAACCGAGGAAGATCCTAACAATATCATTTTGACAAAAAGCTATGGAATTCCTTCCACAGGAAAGTGAGATTAGAGAACTTTTCCATGAAGCTACTGACCTTATTCACCCATCACAAGCCAGATCAAGCCAAAAACTCAGTGTTAAGATTATTCCTGATGAAGAAGTAACTCCTGAGACAGTTACGAAACCCCAACTTTGTGATGGATCTTGTGTGCCAGAAACCAAAGTGGCGAATATTATCCATAAAGCGGCTCAAGTAACTGCGAACTCTGTAGCATCAGTAATGATGGCTGTGGTTGGTAAAACTCAACTCACACCACGAGCATGTTGTTGTATTAGAACAAAAACACTGTTCAGAACATGTTTTGTCTGCAGTGTGAGGTGCCCAGAAACACGAACATTCTGTTCGGAGGACAAGTTTGTGGAATCAAACATGATTGATAACATGTTTTCGTCCTCAAAACAGTTTTTGTCTTCAGTGTGTGGTGATCGCGAACATTTGTCCGAACATTTACCAACAGTTATCCAATCAACTGGCAGCTGTCGTTCATGTGACGAAGCCGCTCTCACATGACATAACAAAATGGCTCTCATCACATGACAGTAGCCTCGCTGCTTGATCGCGGTGACTGGCGGTCAAGAGAAAATGTTCGCAGTGTGCAAAACACGAACAAACTGTTCTGTTCTAATACAACAAAATGTTCGTAGTGTGAGTTGGGCTTAACCAATCCTGAATAAGATATGAGACCAGTAACTTACGACAACGAATGTGAACGATGCTCAAGTCGCTGAAATCCTCGAGGCCTTGTATTCCAAACTGAGTTGCACAATAAGTGACTTTGTTAAATTTATCTCCGGATTAACTGCATAAAATGTCCGGCACGAATAGAGCTGTAACGGTCTATACAGATGCAGCGGTTAAGCTCAACCAAGGGATTACAGAACAGACAGGACTTTCTGCGTTCTTTATACCAGGGACCACCGACTCGCATACTAATTTGACAACTGCACCGGCACAGCAGGGAGAAGGATTACGGTTCCCCCGGAATCAAATCATTGAAATCGCCGACGAATTTGATGAAGTTAAGCTTGTACGCAAACTGGCTGAATGTATTGCTATGTATATAACCTTGAAGTGCCTGGGGCATAGTCATCACCTCTGAAACTGTCGTTTCTCTACTATTCCTCAGTGCGCATGCCCGTATCACGACCAATCTGACTCCATCCGATAAGAGCTTCAATAAAATACCACCCACTCCACATTTCAACCAGGAATAGTCCATCTCTACACCGGAACGTCCATTCAAATGCCCTTTTTCTACTACTGCCCGACTGTATGTGGGCAGATTGATGGCACTTTCAATACTCGTCGAAACCCAGCCGGATTTTAAACCACGAGCGCTGCTCACTCGACACGATCCATTTGGACCACGGATAGTCCACCTCGACCCAAAAACGTCCACTCAAATGCCCTAATACAGCCCCACTGCTCATGTGCAGATTGATTGTACTTTCACTATGCACCACGCCAGTCGACGCTCCCCCACGACTGCTTCAATATGATACCTCACAGGATCAATTTGGAATACAGATGGTCCATCTCTGTCCCGAAACGTCGATCCAAATGACCCTTGTTTCCACTATTTCGTGACTGGGCATGCGCAAATTGACAGAATTTCCAGCAGTCCATTTGGACGCTCCCAAACGAGTGCTTTAAAATGATACCTCAAACAACCCATTTGGACCAGCAATGGCCCACCTCGAACACAAAATGTCCATTCATTTACTTGCCTGTTCTAATACCGTACTTCCCGATTGCACAGGCGCAGATTGACGGCATTTCCACTACACACAACACCAGTAGGACGCTACCCTACGAAAGCATCAATATGACACCTCTCACGACGCGTTTGGACGACGGATGATCCACCTCTACCCGAAAACGTTAACCGAAATGTCTTTTTTCTACTTCTGCCCGATGCGCAAATTGACAGAAAGTCACGTGACCCGGAGGTGACCTTTGACCCGGAAGTGACCGGAAGTGACGTCACCTCCGCGTAACGTCATCACCCTCACCTTCAATACGACCAGATTTATCGTCTTATTGCTACTACACTGTATCTTTGGATTAGTAGGGAAATAACCCAATTTTCATGTTTAAAGCTAATTAGACTGATATCCCAAAGTCAAATGTTCTATAGTTAACAATATGAAATAGCATTTATTTAATTCATATGAAATGAAAATGAGGAGCTATCACATTATCTTTTTTAAATGGCGGCATTTTATCAGATAAATTGATAAAAATGTGGCTTTGGGTGAATGATTGCCCCAACAAACTGACACGTTTTAACCATTTAACCCCCTGAACGCACGAGTTTTCAGGCATTTTTTCTCCTTTTCTCTACCAAAGTGTTGTGTATTAGAAGTGGATCCACTTCTGATATTAGCAACATGAAACATATTAAACAATGTTGGTATTTATTATGAAATCAAACCTGCTATCAATGTATGCCATATTCCTACTATTTGCAGATCCCCTGCAGCAGAAATTATCTCTCTTGATCGTTCGTCAGGTGACATGCTGCGCGCATGCCAATTCTCTTTTTCCGCTGCGGCATACGACGTGTTTGTAGCAAGGCCGTAGCGAGTGGGGAGGATGGGTTGGACAAATTAAGATTGTTAGTACGTTTGATT
>JAVTVY010028399.1:0-11492 GCA_036873755.1 Hanleya hanleyi
GATAAAATGTAGTGGTCTCTAATTGGTACCCCATTCATGAATATACGTCAGGCCTCACGAACCACGTGATCATCAATACGACCAATCAAAAGGCGTATCTTACTACGCCTTAAATTTACGATGCAATTATGAGATAACAAGCGGGCGCACATAGAGCTTGCATGTTCGTGCCAAACAAAGAATTTAAATTCTAGTCACCTACCACAGACCGAATAAACCGAAAATGGTGATTGGCCACCGCGATATTTATGGGACCTAGAGACACAAGCCTCATTATATGCTAGACCTCAGGAGAATAAGCAGGGGAAGGCCATTGTGCTCGCGACGATGTCGCTATCTTGTTTCAACCCTTCTTTCCAACGAAAACGGAAATGAAACACATCTACATCACCTTGGATAAGAGCAAATTGAATGTCAGAGAATAATAGGTTCTCACATGAGTTCTGAGAGCTGTTTTCTCATATAACATATCAGAGAAGCTAAAATAAAAGCTGACGTTCCATTTTCGACAGACGATGTTGTAAGGGCAAAACCAGGTCAACCGCGCAATACTACTATTGGGCACTTTGGTCCATGAATGGGCCGAATCACACCCAGGCTACAAGCGCTGAATAAAAGAGAACAAGATTTTTATAAGTAATACACTACTTTAATGACACCGAAATTGTTGAAATATTCGGCGTATACTGTAGCGTGAAAGTTCACTCAGTGCTAGTCGACTGACACTAAACATTAACATTGTAACAAGCAGATGATGAAAATAGTGCGTGACGTAACGGCATGACGTCAGCTCATGGTAGACGATTTTTCTACAATGGCTTTCTCCCATAGGAAACGGTCATGTTATATAAGAAAACAGAGTTCTGCGGCAAGCTCTGTATTAATCCGGGATATTAGTGTGCGTGTCATAAAATCTGCAATACGTTCGTAATATCGTATTAGAAAGTTATTGAAATATCTTATTATAAATACCTGTGCCTCTGTCGTACACCGCGAAGCATGCATATATATTTAGCTGCAACCATGTGAGATTTCAATGTTGAAAATGACAACCTTTATGTCTCAGCCAAGCAGCATGTGTTCTCGTGAACAGCTACAATAACAGAGTGGTATGTTATTTCCTAAGTCATATTCTTGTATCGCTTTGTTTTTTAACTGTCGGAAATATCGACAATATAATGACAGTAAACATATGAAATAACCAGTCAGAGCCACAATTTCGAAGTTGCCTTCTGTTAGCAGAATGAGAGGGGGGAGGGGGCGGGGGTTGTTTAATGTCACACTCAAGGGTTTAGGTACGGCTTATATCGTTGGGCACACCGGTTCTTGTCAGATCACCGAAGTTAAGCAACGTTAAGCTCGGTCAATACTTGGATGGGTGACCGGGTGCTGTACTGGCTGGGCTGATCATTGTCCAGGGTAATAGGAACGTTGAGCACTCTCGTGTTCTGGCACAAGTAGGCACCGTCGTGATATGAATGAAACAAGGTTGAAAACGACGTTACACCCTATTATCCACTCACTCCTGTTTCACTCATATGGTGACAGTCAGTTTGGATGGCGGAGGAAGCCGGAGTACCCGGGGAGAACCACCGCCCATCTGCGAGTAACTGACAAACTTTCGCACATGCACCAACTGGGCTCGAACCCGTGCCGGTTCATGATCAGTGGTATGAGGCTAGCGATCACCAGCGGAACATCTTAGACCACTCGGCCACAGAATGAGCAATACATCGAGCGACTATTTTTTATCATTATTTCGTTTAGCCACTGCCTCTATTGCGTCTATGTGTAGTCTCTCGCCAATATTGAAAAAGACAACGCAGCAAATAGACCGTGATTGATCAGTTCATGTAGGAATTGTTTTCATTTGATGGAGTATAACATTAATGCAGTCTGTTTGATTCTTGCAGTAATCTGGAACCAGAAAATTTTGAACTCTAAAGGGCAGCAAACATTGCCAGTTTCCAATAGCCACGTGGGAGCAGGATAAGTGGCTTGCCGGCTAACAGGTATATCTCCTATGCTTCCAAAGTGTTTATATTTTCTGTCGTTGAATATCATCAAAAGAAGAATAAATTACTTCCCATCGGCCTTGTCTATGGAAACGCCGTCCAGATTAAATGGCAGACACACACGCGATTGTGGGCTATCAGTGATGTAGTTGTATTTTATTAAAAAAAACAAAATCTGATGTATATCAATTTGAAATCATAAATAACGCCTCATAGGAGCTACACATGCGACGTCGAAATTGAAATTGGCGACATAGACAACAGACCGCCGCTAATGTTCCCGGCTAAACACAAGTATAAAGTCTACAGGAGATGATCCCCTTGAAGAGCTTCTGTACAGTGTCAACTAAATAAGCAAAAACTGTTTGTTCGAGGTGAAAACATTAGTTTCGAAAATTTTCATTCCAAAAGAGGTGTCCGAATCCAGTGTTAACGTTATGAACACATTTCCAACACCTATTCAAGACGCTTTGATAATGTTTTTTTTTTCTGTGAATATTTTTTTTTTTTGGTGAATGGTAACTCTGCTTGGACACGTTACTTCAGGGTGAAATGCACCATTAGCGCGGTTGAACCAGAAACTGACTGAACGCGTCTTAAACTTGTTCTCTATTCGCATAGCAACCGTGAGATCCGGCATTCAATATACAGTCGCCGTCCATAAAAGAATTTTGGCGTCAATAGTCGAAATACCTATTTGGTTTGACAACACCAATTCCAAATGTATATGAAATAAAAGTAATAAAAACACAAAATAGTTTCCTAAATTAGAGAAGGTAAAGTAAACAGTTTTCAATGATTTCAGCAAGATATGATGATTTTCTTCACATAAAATCCTAATCACGGACCATTATTCTTTATCCGAATGAATTCTTCAAAAAATGAAAGTCATTTTCCAGACTATTTATCCCAGTCAGGTTTTGCTTGCGGTCGATCATTTGAACACAATGGAGTTGTAAACACATGATATCCAAACGGCCTCTGACCCCAGGTAAAGCGGAATTAGACACAAGTTACGAACATAGCGCCAGAGATCTTGTACGCTTTGAGAAACATTTAATGGAGTCATTTGGTGGTATAGTTCTGTTTGGCAGTTTCTCTGATTTTTTTCTTCTTGTTTTTGTTTCGATATGTACACGCCATATTCAGGTCATTCTGGAATGTTGCTGTCCAGAGATAGGTAGTTAAATATGTTAAAACTGTAATAGTTTCTCTAGTCGTAGAGTTAACGTGAGAGAAACCCTCGTCATTCTTGTAAAGGCATAGGTCCAAATATAGTAGTTTCTCTAGTCGTAGAGTTAACGTGAGAGAAACCCTCGTCATTCTTGTAAAGGCATAGGTCCAAATATAGTAGTTTCCTTCGAATCCTGTGATGAGGGGATATATTATCCTTCACAGCGTCGCTAATATAAGAATTATCCAGTGCAAGGAGATCGTCTATATAACGTTTGGTGAATGTGAAGAGACGGGCTTTGGAATGGTTATCTTTTGACAAATTCTGCGTTCTGCCGTATTTATTTAAGAAGAATGATCTACCAAAAATGGCGCACAATTTGTACCATTCGGGATGACTACATGCTGTTGGTATATGGTAAGTTTGAATAAAACCGTCAGATGCTACATTAAATGGAAATTTTCGAGAAGTCATTCCTAACCAAATCAGCATTTTTTTTTTCGAATTTGGTTTACCCTTGACGAAAGTCCAGTCGTATGAGTGTTACACAAGTGTTTCAGCCTGAGAACTCCAGTCGTTTATTTACAGGGTAGACTTGTATTGTAGCATCCGGTCTTCCCTCATATGGGCTTTGCATATTAAAGGCTTTTTAAAGGCATTTTTGCACATAAAGGGATATTTTCACAGAGATTCACAGAGATTCTGCAACAGAACGAGAGAGAGAGAGAGAGAGAGAGAGAGAGAGAGAGAATTAAGGTTTAACGTCGCGTTCAGCAATATTTCAGCTATATAGCGACGATCAAACAAAATTCTAAGTATTCAAGTTAATAATATAGTAATCCAACACATTAAAACATACACACCTTAACACTTATGCAACAAACCGATTTCTTTCAAATAACCTAAGATACAGTCTTCTTTCAACCGACTAAAAATATCTTCTAAAGTAGCTGCTCAATAAAAAGAATCTCTTACAATCTTAAAATCTATACAGTCGATAAGAATATGTTTCACTGTGAGATCTTCGTGGCATGGAATACACCTTGGGACTGGCTCTTCTTTTAGTAATTTTAGTTTGTCGTGTATGGCCGATTCTACATCGCCTGATCATGGCTTGATCGAAACGTTTCTGGCTATTCAGATGAGTATAGCCTACAGTTTCTTTTGAACTCATGAAGTTTGTTATTATTCACAGCATCCCATAAAGATTGAAACAGCTTTCTCACATAAGTACAGACTAGGCAACCAACAAAACACAATATCAATTTGTTGATCAAATCTACAGTCATATAATTGTAGAATATTCAACAGACATTTTGTATGACGCGGTTTGTTTAGGGGTTTAACACCAATTCAGAGGTGGCTGTTACGTTACCACCCACCCACGTTACGTTACCACCCACCCCTGACGTCTGTTCGATGCCGTGACAAAACCGGAGACATCACAGACGTAGAAGGGTTTGACGATTTGTCAAACAAACGTCAGCGGTAATGTCAACATGTCAACACTCTGGTCAGGCTACAAATTATTGAACAGTCCTAAAACAGTAGAATGCTATATAATCTCAAACTGAGATGCTGTAAACAACTCTAAAGATCCCGAGAGTACATCAGAATGTTTTGGTGATCAAGTCCGTGTCAGTGACGTTATTGACTTAATTTATTAAAAATTATGCAAAAGTCAATTTAGGTTTTATTGTGACTCTATATCGCAAACTATGTGCGTTGGCGATAAGCCTTTGATATGTCTGACTATAGTTGTCATGACAATAAAGATATTGTTCTTGGTGAGCAAAAAGTAGCAAAATGAGATGCCTAGACCTAGACGTGCAGGAAATCGTTTCGACAGATGGCACGTGCATATACGTTAGATATACCGGTGTCGACGTGAATTACACGTACTTAAATATTCCGTGTATGATGATCTGCAATATGATCTGCTCGCAGAAATGAGTTTCCTGTATGGTGATCACTTTTGTTCGAGGACAGGATCTGAACTTCTATGTGCTATTTTATCCTGTTAACTTTTAACGAAAGTCATTGCCAAAACCTGCTTTTAATTCTTGGAAAGGCGTAAAAACAGACTATCTTCTGAATCATTTTATTGTGTATGATATTGTAAATGCCGTCTCTCATAAGCCTTAACGTGTGGCTTCTGTATAATCTGTTAAAGATGTTTGTGTTTTTGTGGTATATATACAGTGGGTGAGACGCAAATATACTGACTTGAACATGCATGGACGCCTTAACTGTAACAGAATGTTGTGTTCTCACCTTTGGCGTCAAATTTCGCGATGTAAGAAGGACAGTGTTGCTTAACGACTGTTCCGGCCGGTGCTTCCATCCAGCACATAACGGTATCCCAGGTACGATTACAGTGTTGTCCTGAACAAAATAAATTATAAGGGTAAATATCGAGAAACAATAGTGTTTTTATGCGAATGAATTGAAAGAAGGCAGAAACACTAGTACTGTCTTATATAGCCAATAAAAAGGCCCGTATGCTGAACGATTCCAACTGGCACCGCCATCTGTGGTACCCAGATATTGGGGCAATTTAAATTGCAGCGCTCCCCCCAACAAGGGGTTCCTAACCGAGAAATTCTAAGGAGCACCAACATGGGGTACCTAACCGAGAAATTCTAAGAAGCATAAACAAGTGACGTCATTTGAAACGGGAACGAACTAGGAAGTCCCAAAAACTGAGTGGTCCATATAAATCAAAACCTACACCATGGTACCAAGAACCCTATCGATGATATTATGGATACCACCGAAATTTTTGCTGAATTAAATTGAAATAAAGAAACTCATCAGTTTTACATTTTCTGAAAGCTGGTCAGTCAGGAAATTAGAATTTTCTGATGATTTTATTCTTCTGATGAGTACAAGTTAACTGTATTTCATTTTAATAAGAGCGGTTTGTGGAAAGTTCGCCTTCAAATTTCCTCGCTGACCACTCGTCAGAAGAAATATATAAGAAAGTTCGTATTTTTTATGTCCCTTGCGGATACTGTAGAATGCAATGCTGCCTCGTCTTCAAGGTAGTATCAAACTAGTTTGATTTATCTATGCAACAAATCTTGAGACAATTTCCAGATGAAGCTAAGTCGGGTACCCATGCTGATATTTACCTGATCGCATTTTATCTCTCCTTTGTGCATCTAATCCAAATTGCCATATGTCCTTGATCGTGCATGCGTACAAATAATAAATTTAATTTGCTGACAGCACGGGCTCTTTCTCCCTGTACTCCAAGAACTACTTTAATCCCTATTTTTATATGTTCACCATTAATTGGCTCAAAGCGGACAATTGCCCAATAGACGTTTCAACATGTCTTGAGTGTAGCGGACATAATCTCCCTTCAGGCATATGGGGATTCGGCCAAGACTTTCGGCAGTGACGGTCGTCTGTTATGATAATTCAACTCCCTAATATGTAACGTTGCTCTCATGGTAGATATCAGTTAAAACAGTTTTATGTATAGTTTAAGGAATGTTCAATGGGAGTGTAATATTTCGGCTCTTTCAGTTGTCTCTGGGACGACAAACAAAGATTTGTTCAATTAACTCTCGCGCCGCTCTTATCGGCTGATTCTATCACGACAACCGAACTTTTGTAAAAAAAAATAGCTGCCCGTTCTAGGACAATTATGGAAAGGAAATACGGAGATAAACTGGCCAAGTTGTGATTTGAACTTGAGTATCTCCGAGCAAACTGGATTATCTTCGAGCACAGTCGATTCTCTATCTGACGATTCGCATGTGAACTTCAGTTTCATATTAAAGTCGACTATGTTCAAAAGAGGCAGAGCCTTTGCCAAGAAAGTGGTACTTGCCGCAAAAAATATCAAAGTGTGAATGGTTCTGGATGAATTCGTCCGAAAAAATAGGGGTCAGTACGAAAGACAAGCCCCTCGCCAGTAACGACATATCAGGTCCGAAAAATTATATACAGTTCTAGAGATATTCAACAAGTTTATATCGAAATTCCTACTTAGTTCTCCTAGTCTTGAATACGGGAAACCCAAGCTGCAAACAGAATATCAGCTGTCTCTGGTATCCAATGGATTCAATCAGTTTGATATACAATACAAGCGTCTAGTCCGTCATTCAATATTCAGCCGTTGTCCATCAAGCAATTTTCGCGTCCATCGCCAAATTTCAGAAACTTCGAGTGGAAGCTCTTGATGATGCAGTCCTGTTTTGTTTCTGCGATAATGTTTTGCGATCATTAAAAAAATCACATTTAACACAGGATCTAGCAAATGCTACTAGGCGACATATGTAGGCGACATATGTATACGCCATATGCAGGTCCCTCTAGTATATTACTGTCCAGATAGGGATAGTTTACGATGTCGAAATCGTAATCATCTCTTGTCGTGAAGTCGACGAGAGAGAAGGCCCGCTCCATTTTTGTGGAGTCTGTAGTTTCCTTCAAATCCGGTGTAGGAGGACATATATCCTTCAATGCGTTATTTATATAGCGATTATCCACAGCAAGAAAATCGTCTATATAGCGTTTGGTGGATGAGAAGGAACAGACTTTGAAATCGTCTGTTTTTGAAAGCGTCTGCATGTAGTCGTATTCATAAGAGAACAGATATAGGTCCGCCAAAAGGGGTGCACAATTAGTACACATTGGAATACCTTTATGCTGTTGATGTATTGCCAAATTTCACATAGATATTATTATTGAGAAATTCAAGCAACTCTATAAACAAAGACGTTTATGTTCGATGAGGCTGCCCCCAAAGAAGAGTTGGTTCAGATGATCAATAACAGACAGTTCTTCCGATGCTCACCTGAACAGGGTGGGAATATATTTTGGTGCTGGGAAAGCTAGTTCTGAGAAAAATCACTTTATTGTGCGAAATTTGAGATTCCGGATAGATTGGGATGACTCATTGATATCAATTACAAGCGTCTGGTCCGTCATTCATAATTCAGCCGTCTTCCATTAAAGAATATCCGCGTCCATAATCCAAAGACCGTTTCCATATTCCATGTGACAGTATTAGCACCAAATTCAAAAAGACAGTCATAGTATACATAAACATAGGCTTGTTTCCTGCAAGAGAGAAGCGGTCAACAGTTTTCAATGATGCCGGCAAGACATCATGATGTTCCAGAAATATCAAATCCAGGAGAACTAGTTGGACATTAGGTACTGAGTAAACAAAACACTGGAAGGAACAATCAAACTTCTTTGCATAGTGTGTGAAAATATGATCTCGGTTTGAATTACATGCGTCTGGTCCGTCATTCATAATTCAGCCGTCGTCCATTAAAGAATATCCGCGTCCATTATCCAAAGACCTATTCCATATTAACAGCACTAGCACCAAATTCAAAAAGACAATCATAGTATACATAAGCATAGCCTGGTTTCCTGCAAGAGAGAAGCGGTCAACAGTTTACAGTGTCACATTTTGTTACATGAGAACATCTTCCCTGTAATCCGCCCCCCCCCCCCACACAAAAATATACACCGAAACGGGAGCGGAAATGATAAACCCAATTTAATGTAAATGACGATCGCGACTTTCTCCAACCTGATATTTCAGCATGTCAAATTCGATTTTGCACATTTTGGATCGCAAAATCATCAGCAAATGAATCCCAAACAAAAAGAGCTTACATATGTACACGTCACATATGCTTTCTCTTTTCCCCACACAAAGAATTCCAATCCATAGTGGAATAAAGTCATTTCCGTTTCCTCCAGACTGAAATGCCAAGCCCTGTAGAACTGCTGTAAATAACCCCAATACGCTATATAGCTGAAGTATTGCTGAACGCGACGTTTAACCATAATTTTTTTCTCTCAAGTCTCTCTCATCAAGTGTCAGCGATGATGGAAGTAAAAACAACAGTGGTAGCATTTTGACCTCTCCTGTAAAATGAGAAATATGCTTTTTCAAAATTATCTTATTTGCGATTTTATCAGTTTTAGCAAATAATGGTGTAGTGGGTAAGTCTTTTGGTGAATAACCGAAAATGATCTGATAAATGACAATTTACTCCATGCATGTGAGAGCAGACGTGGAGTCATTTTCATGTACCTAGTTATATTATTTAGAAAACTAGGGGGCAAAATGTGCGGAGTAGCAGATCGGATTGATGAGATTTTCTCTCATTTATGTATGGTTTTGCTACGCAAATCAACAGTTTACAGCATCTATCACCTTGTTCCTTGTGTGGTATCGTTGCGTTCTCAATATTCCAGTGCGAGTAGCCGGAACTAATCTAGAATCTATTTGCAAATTACAATTACAACACATATAAGGGAAGTGGGAAGAGGTGCCGACATACTGAGAGCCACATGACTTCACAGTATAGTCTTCCAGTTAACCTATTCTAAAGCACATACCAAGAATCTAACGATTCGTGGTATGTATTGTATCTCAGGTACGCTTGTATAATTGTACCTGTTCATGTGGCAACTTGAATGGTATGACCACACGGCCCCTAGCACCCGCATAAGCGGTATTAGATACAAATCTAGAGAGCTATGAGGAAAATGCTCTGACAACTAATATACTGGTAATTGGTGAGCTGTTTCGCTGTGACAACTCGTACATTGGAGATTGATGAGCTGTATCGTCGTCAGATGTAAATGACGGCATTTAACACAAAGGACTAGTCTGTAAAGCCCGATGTCGACCCAGCATCAACTTCCCACAAATGCCAACATATATCAAAGACCAAAAGGTCTGTACAGGGGGCGGGCCTCGGGGACGAAACGTCCACCACATATAAGGGCAGTGGGAAGAAGGTGCCGACATACTGACAGAGCCACATGACTTCACAGTATAGTCTTCTGATTAACATATCTCAGATGTTGTATCTCAGGTACGCTTTCATTGTACATGTTCATGTGGCAACATAGATGACCACATGGCCCCTAGCACCGGCATAAGCGGTATTAGATATAAATCTAGAGAGTTATGATGGAAATGCTCGTACTCGTACACTGGCGATTGTTGAGCTGTATCGTCGTCAGATGAAAATGACGGAAAATACAACACAAAAGGCTAGTCTGTAAGGCCCGATTTCGACCCAGCATCAACTTCCCACAATACCAACATATATCAAAGGCCAAAAGGCCTGTACAGGGGGCGAGCATCGGGGACGAAACGTCCACCAGCAGAATCTCGCCATATACAGGTAAAAATTACAACACATATAAGGGAAGTGGAAAGAGGTACCGACATACTGACAGAGCCACAAGAATTCACAGTCTTCTGGTTAACCTATTCTAAAGCACATACCAAGATTCGACGATTCGGGATATGTGTTGTATCTCAGGTACGCTTTTATTATACCTGTTCATGTGGCAGCTTGGATGACATGACCACACGGAGTGGGCAAAACTTATTTTATTTCATATCAAATTATTATTCACTAATTTATCATGCAGTTTTTTCGAGGAAAAACCAAAACTAAAAAATCCGAAAATTCTGACGGAAAATCTTCCAATAAGGCTCTTTTTGAAAATGACGTCACCGTCACGTCATTATGGTGGCCATCTGGGATTTTTTTTCATATTCTTGTAGAGCTTGACCCAAAGATATTGCGTGGTAAGTTTCAGCTCTGATGCTAGCTACTAAAGAAAACGAGATTCCTGGTTTACTTTTGTTAACCGACTTCGAAGAAGCATTTGATTCTGTTTCTTGGATATTTATTGAGGAGATTTTAAAGAGATACAACTTTGGGGAATCGATCAGAAGCTGGATCAAAACTTTTTAGAATGATATTAAAACGTGTGTTATTCAGAATGGTCACTTATGTTAATCTTTTAGAAATAGCTGTGGCTGTAGACAAGGGGACCCTATTTCTGCCAATCTCTTTTTACTTTGCGCCGAGATATTGGGAGTAATGATTCGAGAAGAAAAAAAATATTAGAGGTATTACGATAGGACACACGGAATACAAGATCAGTCAGTATGCGGATGACAACTAACCCTTGGTGGTTCTGAACTATCTCTTAGAAAAGCCTTGAATATTTTGGACTCCTTTCATAAACTATCTGAATTAAGAATAACCGTGGACAAAACTAAAACAATATGGACCGGTGCATTAACAGGATAGGATAAGAGAATTAAATAAATGGAAAATGAGGAACTTAAAACTACTTGGAAAAGTCACAATCATAAAATCATCTGCCTTATCCAAACTAACTCATCTATGTCTTGCCCTTCCCAATCCTCCAGACGACTTCATCCAAGAACTCAATACAGTTCTCCTTAAGTTTATTTGGAATGGTGGGAGCGATAGAATGCAACGAAAAATAAT
>JAVTVY010028400.1:0-10599 GCA_036873755.1 Hanleya hanleyi
GAGAAGATGAACCACCACAGTCCGTAGATGGGTCCGAGTTGAAGAATCTGTCATCCACGCCCAACCGACACGTCGAGTGGGTGGTGAAGGAACATTCTGGCACAGGTATTCAGCTGAATACTGAAGAGTCCCCTGTATCGGGTTTGAGTCCGATTTGCCGCGACAGGTCATGCGATAGCTGTTGCGACATGGCGTATGATGCACCAGATGGGTTCAAAGTCGTCCAGCCTGGGTGTGATCAGACGCATGATGCTAAAGCTACTCTTTCACGGGATCATGTACATAACGGGTTATATAACTGTTGTAGCAGAGCAAACTCAACTTATGTTCACCCACGGAAAGGTGATATTTCGTACGTTGTGGGATGCAATGGTCCACAAAAGCGGTCGCCTGACCATCCGAGCGATTATTCTTGTGATAGTGGGCTTGAATCTTCACGCATCGCATATGAACGAGATCAGTCATGTGGTTTTTTGCTGCACTCCTGTGGTTGGACACGTGACCAGACAGAGCTAAGGCGTAGGTGTGATCAGTCATCGGAAATAGTGCAGGTTTCCGAGAGTCACGGTAACCCTGACTTGATGCGTGTCTGTTACTTTGACGGTTCGGCTGACGTTCGAGACGCGTCAAGTGATATTTCTGTGGCGGCACATATTTGTGACGATTCATGTGATTGTCTAGCCAGACGACACTGCAATCAGTCACACGGCGAGTGTTGTAAAAGCTCGTTGCGCTGTCGCGACCGTTCGCTTGAAGTCTCACGGGAGCAGATGCATGGGTGTTCGGTCGTCTCCGATTTCAGATGTACAGCAGAATTCGCTGATTATTCGTGCACTTCAGTCAATCTGGACCACGAGTGTTCATTGACTCTGAGGGAAGCGGTCCCTTATCGAAATACGGTTGAATACGATCCTCTTCTAGGACCACTTGAGAAAAACAGTGTGCCAGTCTTGGGCTCTGTGAAAACCGGTCACCTCCAGAGTGAGGGAGACGAATCGATTTTGGGATGTCGAACGAACAAAACGCCCGCTCCTGCAGGTGATATGCCGGTATATGCATTGTGGGTTTCTGAAATGCCGCTGAAACAGTCGATTTCCCAGAATCGAAACACTCTTACTGAAAGCCTGATGATGGATACACCGGAAGTCGTGTACGATGGCTCGGGTGTTGTGACCAAAAGCAGAGAACCCGTTCTTACTTCTACCAGACTCGTCGGATCTGAAGTCTGTGCGATTGCGACGGTTTTGACACGCGGGCGTGATCATACACATCTTGCTCCAGAGTCGGCGATTTCAAAAGATCATGCAGAATGCTACTCGGAACCTACGTGTAGCTTAGATGTAAAATACCCATCCCGACTCGCATGGCCTCAATGCGTCCTGCCAGTAAAAGTGCATATTGTGCCAACGTACTGTTTGTGGAGTATCGATTGTCACGTGGTAGCGGCCATATTGGACTTTCTGAACGGCTCCAATAGGCTCGTAGGGGTTCTGACATGCAGGATCTTTGGTTATGTCTCCTGTGACGGAGACCTTTATCGGTCTTTGATCAGAGTTGGGCTTTTGTACTTCCATGGCGTGCGGCCGCCGGAAAAACATGAATTACTTTCACGAACAGTTCGTAGTTTCTCAAATTTCACGAACAGTTCAAAGTTTCTCAAATTTGGCGATACATATCGCATGCTGATAGCAAAATACGAACGTAGCGTGCAAGATCTATGGCGCTACGTTTCGTAACTTGTGTCTAATTCCGCTTAACCCGGGGCTAGGGGCCGTATGAACCCATGTACTTCAAGATCCTCATGGTACTCATATGAACAGTCACAATCAAAGCGTGACTGAGATACATCATTCTTTAGATGACGACTTTACAACGAATATTATGGATTAAGAATACTGATCAGCGATACGGATTTGATATTTTTGGAACATCATGATGTCTTGCCGGCATCATTGAAAACTGTTGACCGCTTCTCTATTGCAGGAAACAAGCCTATGTTTATGTATACTATGATTGTCTTTTTGAATTTGGTGCTAATACTGTTCTGTGGAAAATGGAATAGGTCTTTGGATTATGGACGCGGATATTCTCTAATGGACGACGGCTGGATTATGAATGACGGACTAGACGCTTGTAATTCCTCTTAGTGACGTTGGTCATGACGTGTCGGGGAATAAGTCTTTATGCGCAGTTCGTTTCCTGATCTTCCACAGTGTTCGTCCTCCGGAGGAAATCACGAAATGCATTCGTATTTTAGGACAATGGTCTCTGTCACTCGAGACCGAGCCCTGTGGCCTACTCCTTTTGCGGTTTCCTGGTTCCGGGCCACAGTGATGTCGTATATTTATCCGCGACTTGTAGACTCCCAGGAGAATTTGATATTGGGTCATTGAAAGTTCGTGATGTAAGTCGACACAAAAAGATTGCGAAGATCTACTGCCAGGAGGACGTTAGTGAAGTTGGAGCCCGGAGGTGTCAATTGAAACACCCCGTTACTCCCTCTCCAATGACATCTATACGTTAGACCTCGACTAGAATTACTTTAAGGGCAAACCGTAACTGTAGGTGCCATATGGCGATGTACACTTTTAGGTTTAGGTCGAACAATGTCAGAAGTACAAAAACTATGGAGCGCCGGAGGGAGGATACCACAGGTAGGCGACCAGGTACAGGTGCCATCTCGGGATATCTTCTTTCCTGGGCTTCGATGTCCCTAATGTTTTCGACATGTGGGTTTCTTTCGCCGTTGTTTGTACTGACTGGTAAGAAGAACGAGTCTACTGCTATTTTATATAATTAGCCTAAGATTCATTTTGTTTAGATATTGTAGGCAAGTTTAGGGTGCCCAAGGAATCGTGCACGCTCCTTGTATTGAAGTATGTAAGAGATGTAAGTGTTTTAATGTGTATTTAGATTCAGATTTTTGCATATACATTTCTTTTACTCAAAATTATTCCTTGGCTGACCCCCTGGTATTGAAATATTTGTTGATCATGTAGAGAGACCTAAGTTTTAGGTGTTCTTGAAGAAGTCTTCAGCTGGGAGGACCTGACCGATGATGAGGGGCACAGTCACAGTGCTTCCAGAAAAGTCGGTCCTACCCAGGAATCCACAAACAAATCCAATAAACCAAGGGGGTTAAGCAGTGGAGGAGTGCGGATGGAAGAGAGGAAGACAACTTCCTCCAGTTGGATGATGATACCTAAACCATTATCGAAGGTGTGGGTGAGCCTCTTATCCCACTGGCCAAGCGGGCTGGAGCCTGGGGTCGAAAAAAAGTGGATATAGAGGACAAGGATTGGTGTCCGCCCACGAAGCGCGATCCTTCGATAGCGGTCGAAATTGTGGGGGTAGGGGAAGGGGAACGGAGCGCAGGCGGGGAAGCTTCAGAGGTAGGCGCCGAGATGCGTGAGCCACCTCTAGAGGCTGACCCTACCCTGGGCTCCGAGGATATAAGTGTGTCAGATGCGACAAAACGGGGACCACAGTGCCCTTTAGGCCCAATACGTGCTCAGCAGTTCAGACGTCATGTTGAATGCCGTCATTTCCCGTATTATTTGTACCCAGACATGTGCTGCTGGCAATGTAAACAGTCAGAAGGTACACGCCCCTTCGTTAGGAGACATGCCATACGCGAGGAACATGGCCCAAGGGAACACTGGGGGTTCTCAGATCGCCGTTTGGATCAGTGGGTGGCATTGATTCATCGATATTTTCAGCAAATCATGGCGACATGCGGTCTCTTGGACTATACACAGTTATTGAAGTACATCGTTGATCATGGGTTGTGCCCAGAGGAAGGAATGGCTAATCATGCTAACCAGCCCGCCCCGATGACCAAACTGTTGATGTCCATTTTCGGCCAGTCTAGGGGGGAGATCATTGAGGGTCCATATTCTGTCCGTCCACCCAATTCGGTGGCCTCCCTCCTGTACTGGAAGATTTTGGTCAGAGTATTGGTTCATCTGACAGCGACACAGAGGGGCGAGCTGGACCGAGTGGCATTATCTCCTTTGCCTCAACAAATACCGGATTGTGGTCTAGGAGGTCGTGTGGTGGATGCCCACGCTCACATGGACCTTGTCATGTGCCGACTGGGAGTGAGTGACTTTGAGGGTATCCAACACCTTGCAGAACGGCGGTGGTCCCAGCTTGGCGAGTCTGCTGTGGTGGTACAGTATGTCATCGGTAATCTGGTGTTCCCCGAGCACTGGGACGACTTGTTCTGGGCTCGTGGTGATAATCGGATACTGGTGACATATGGCCTTCACCCTCATGTGACCAGTAAGGGGCGTGTGGGATAGGGACAGTTATTAAAGCTGCATTGCTTTGTTGGGGATGAGAGGGATGTGCAGGCATGGACTGCGGCATTCAGCAATGTCTATTTCAGTTTAAGTGCTCTTGCGGTCAGCCTGCCCGTTCGTGATCAGGCCCTCCGGGACATGGAGCTGGATCGGATACTAATTAAATCTGATGCACCCTATCTTCCTCCCAAAGGGGCTCCTCCTGTGGACACACCTTGGTACCTGTGGCCAGTAGTACACCAAATAGCCCAGGCAAGAGGTCTGGCCCCAAAGATGGTGTGCGAGTGCACACGGCAAAATGCCTGTGGACTTTTCAGGCTCCCCAAGTTTTGGGGGGGATGGACGGACATGGGTGCCGATGGTGGTTCATGGGGGGAGAGCCTCAATAGTGTAACTGATTTTGTATTGGTGTTAGATGGGTTGGGGATAGGGCGACAGGGACCGGGGGACTGGTGAGTATCGCTCAGCTGGCCCCTGTAACTGCTCCCTGAGATATTGGGGTGGGATTTTGGCAAGGGAAATGCATTTAGTTTTACGATTAGGGTAATAATTTTAATGAAATGTGTGGATGGATGATTTGTTTCGGGGGTCACGACTCCAGGGTGGCGATTTTGGGGGACTGACCGGTCTCGGCTAGCCCTCATCTCTGGCACTCTGGGGAATGTGGATAACTAGTAACATTTTAAGGGTCCAGAATCCAGGGTGGCACCTTTGGGGGACTGGCCGGTCTCGGCTAGCCCTCATATCCGGCACTCTGGGGGAATGTGGATAACCAGTAATATTTTAAGATTATGGACTCCAGAGTGGCACTTTTGGGGGAGTGGCTTGTTTTAGCTATCCCCCATATCCAGAACTCTGGTGGAATTTTAAATAAACTCATTTCTAAAGCAAGGTATTTTATTTGGTTAGATGTTGGCATTTTTATCAGTATGCTGGAATATTTTATATGGGACAGGTCGAAATCTCGAGTTCATTAAGTTAACTGATACCCCCTGGGCATCAGGCCCAAAACATAAGGGGGAAGAATGTAGTAGTAGGCTGATAGGGGCCTTATGGTGCTTTGGGAGTATAGTCCGTACTACTATAGTAGTAGGCTGATAGGGGCCTTATGGTGTTTTGGAGTATATTCCGTACTACTATAGTAGGGTGGTGCGTAGTATATTTGGAATGGCCTATGTGGATGCCGCGCATGCGTAGCCCTGACTTGGACCGGAAAACACGCTGTATCGGGGAGATGATTCTAACTGACTGAACAAGACGGACGTGACACCTGGCTGCAGACCGATATCTGGGAATTCAGGTAGGCTTGCTTGGGTGCATTTAGTCCTTCATATTATCTCCATAACCCCCAAGTAGGAATAGACTAATAAGGAGTCGGTTCCTACTTTACTGGTAACAAGGAAAGCAGTCCTGTACATGTATATATGTGATACAACCAACACAGATCGCAAATTTGTAATATATTGCAGTGATAGTTTAATTCTTCGAAGTTCTGAAGGAAACTCATCTGCTTCGACATATAATATTTCTTTATGGGATGTTCTCAGCGCTCCAAGGCAAAGTCTTAGTCCTGATGGAGAATAGGATCTAGCTTTGCAAAGTTTGACTTTGACGCCCACGATCACATGAGAATGTGTATGAAACCTTTCACCAAATGTCGGCGACTGTCACAAGAATATAGAGAGATCCTTCCACCAGCTGTTCCCACTGTCACATAACAACATAGATAGAACCAAACAGCAAATGCTGTCCACTCAGACATAAGAACATAGACAGTACCTTCCATCAACTGTCGCCCACTTTCTCATAAGAACATAGACAGAACATTCCACGAAATGTTGCCCGCTCTCATATAAGAATATATATATAATCTTCTCATGTGACAGTGGGCGAAATTTGGCGGAAGCTTTTATGTTAATATCTGAAAGTGGGCGACAATTGGTGGAATGTATTGTCCTAAGATGCCAAGTTACAAGCGACTTGTCTGGCAATATGACAAAGCCAATTGGGAAATATTCCGCGAAAGATTAAGCAATTACAATTGGAACGGTATCATAAATATTGATGATGTTAATGAAATGTGTTCCAAACTATCTGATATATTACTTTCTACCGCACAAGAAAACATACCAAACCGTATAGTAACAATAAAACCAAATGACAAACCCTGGATTACCTCTCAATTTAAATCTGAAATGAAGCTTCGTGATAAGTTATTCAAAAGATCAAGAAGAACTAAAAGAGAGAATGATATCAATGAATATAAGAAGCAGAGAAATTACGTTACTTCTATAATTAGGTCTGCAAAAACTGAACACGAATAGAAGGTTTCAGAGAAAATAAAATCAGGAAATGTCAGCACAAAATTTTGGTGGAAATTGTGTAAATCCTTCTTGAAACATTCAAATTCTAATCTCTCAGAAATCCCGCCGCTATTGAATAAAGAAAGGGCATATGAATATACTACAATGGGTAAAGCAAGTTTACTGAATGAATACTTTGCGGGAATTTGCAATTTAGATGACAGTAATGTTGACCCACCGTCTTTTGACTCATCATCACTTACCTCGCCTGTGCTGTCAGAAGTTGAAGTTCTTGAGAGTGGCGTTTTAAATGTACTGAAAGTTCTTGATACGTCTAAAGCCCTGGGTCCAGATGGTCCAAAAATTTTATATGAAGCACGTAGTGTAATTTCGCCAACCTTGACTCGGTTCTTTAACCGATCGTTGTGCGTAAGTATCTTTCCTACTGCCTGGAAATGTGCAAACGTGACACCAATTTTTAAAAAAGATGATCCAAGTAAAGTAGAAAATTACAGACCCATTTCGCTGTTAAGCTGTCTCAGCAAGGTGTTCGAGCGTATTGTCTTCAAATATGTATTCAGTTTCTTGCATGATGCCATCTCTCCGTCTCAGTATGGTTTTTTACCAAATAGATCTACTGTCACCCAGTTACTAGACATTTACTTTGACCTAGCGAAGGCCTTAGACGAAGGAAAGGAAGTTGTATTTATATTTTTGATATCTCTAAGGCCTTTGATCGGGTCTGGCACAAAGGTCTACTAGTCAAATTGCAACGTTTGGGTATAAGTGGTAAACTGCTGGAATGGTTCGCGAATTATCTAAAAGATCGTCAGCAGCGCGTTGTTTTGAACGGCGTTGAGTCTAAGTTTATCCGGATAGGCGCGGGGGTCCCTCAGGGTTCTGTCCTCGAACCTCTTTTATTTTTCCTTTTTGTAAATGATCTACCTGATGGAATTATCAACAACATCAAACTATTTGCCGACGACACGTGCTTATACATACTTTCTGATAACTTGCTGCAGAACACGATATCTATCTCCGTAGATAATGATCTATTCCAAATTGAACAATGGGCACTAACGTGGCTTGTAAATTTTAATGCGGGCAAAACAAACTCACTCATTGCATCTAAGCGCAGGCCAATCTGATTAAAACTCAGACTTAATAAACCGCTCCTCTTTCGGACATGTCGCTGATTAAGATCTGGGACAGTTCCTATAACAAATCCGTCAGATGAACTCCGAATCAAATAGTTTCCGGGTCAAATAGTCGCCCAATGAGACGCCTCGTATTATAGCGTGACGGCTAATCTCCTAATCTCCGTTCTTGTTGCGATGCAGTTATGAACTGATTTTATGAAACAAATAACCGTACCTATATATCCAGCAGTGCAAGAAATATCCCTTGATCTTTTCACCTGGTCTGTCATTGAAGAGAGCAACGGGGAGCAAATAATAATCTTCGGTGATCGCTCATGGACCGAGTCGACAGCAAGAACGTCTTCGTCAGCCGCCTGCAGCTTCAGCCTTCAGGCGGGGATTTTTCTGCGTCTCGTCCGTACACTCGGCAACATAAAGATTTCCCGTAGCCGGTAAGAAGAACGGCTATACAGTGTCTTTTACGTAGCAAGCAAGAGAGCATCTGCAGTCGCTCCTGCTTTAATGCGGACACGCCAACACACCATAATTTTAGATCTCGCCCTTGAACTTGGCCGCCACTGAATACCGGTATAGGACGCTTTCCATTTCGCGTAGTCGGCGTGGCCGCTGGCAATGATTGATTGTGCACTTCCATTTACTATACCGGAGCAATGCTGGCCTTGCCTCCAAATGGAAAGCGCCAATACAGGCTCTTCGCCTGTTGAGGCTGGACTGTGATTGGTTGCCAGTCTGACATGCGCGACAGGTTTAAGATAGGAACTGTCCCAGATCTTAATCAGCGACATGTCCGAAAGAGGAGCGGTTTATTAAGTCTGAGTTTTAATCAGATTGAGCGCAGGCAGCCAGCACAAATGAACTTCAAATTTACTAATTCTACAATTGAAACATGTAATTCTCACAAACATCTTGGTCTTATTCTAAACAGCCAAGGAACTTGGCACGACCATATAAACAGTCTTATTTCGACAGCACAAAAGAAATTGTCTATGTTTCGAGGGCTTAAGTATCGTCTTGATCGAAAATGCCTGGAGATAATGTATAAAAGCTTCATAAGACCATCCCTTGAATACGCCGACGTTGTATGGGACAACATGAGTGATTTTCAAGCTAACGCCATCGAAAACATACAAAAAGAATCTTTGCGAACTATTACAGGCCTGACTAAATGTACATCGACCGTCCTTTTATATGAAGAATCTGGTTTTATAGAATTAAGTAAACAACGTTTTATCCACCGACTAGTCATGTTTCATAGGATTTTAAATCATAGTTCAAACACCAGACTAAATCTGCGATTACCCCAGTCCACGACTTCTAGAAACCCATACCCAGTTCGAACTGCCGCAAATTTGTTTGACAAATTCAAACTGAAACTGCTTAAGATGTACAGTAAAAATAGTCCCCCCAGTTGGTACTATGTAGGAGAACGAACGTGTAATATAATTTTAAGCAGACTTCGGAACGGCTGTAGTTCTCTGAACGGGGACCTGTAACTTAATTACATTTATGATTCATCCAGATGCACATGTGGTCACAGCGACGAAACCGCTGCTCACTACCTACTAGAATGTCCAATTTATGCTATTCTACGCCGTACAATGCTAGATAATATAAAAAATGCAGGCTACCATGACGATCCATCTGTAACGCTAATGCTATACGGTGATCATTCAATTAGCAATGCAATAAACGACTTGATTGCCGTGAATGTATGTGAGTATATAACGTCAACAAAACGGTTTTGATGTCAATATTTTCATCTTTTTGACTACCTCTTTGTTATGTTTGTCCTACAAAGCGCATCCAAGCGTGCCCTACTAGCATCTTCTGGACGACCAATCCTCTCCTACATGTCGATATCACTGTTAAAAATGCAATCATTTTATATTATTATGTAATCATTCGGTACACATCATTTCTGACATGTAAATCTATATATTGTTCTATACAGATATCTTCCACATCTCCCCTCGTACATATTTATCCAAAACATTGTAAAATGTATTTTATGAACAATTTGGAGACACGGTATAAGCCCCGGGCTTAAAGTGTTTCCCTTGTGACAAATAAATTACGTTTAAACCAATTGGTGGAAGGTTCTATGTTCTTGTGTCATCTGAGAATATATGGATAGAATCTTCGACCAAATATAAATATAGATACAGAAATTAGATGAAACGTTCCAACAAATGTCACCAACTACCACATGAGAATATAGATAGAACATTCCACCAAATATCGCCCATTTTATCCAAAGGCCATAGATAGAACCAAATTGTCGCCCATTTTCACATGGGAACTGAGGAAGAACCTTCCACCAATTGTCGCCCATGGTCACTTGATAACATAGATAGAACCTTCCAATAAATATCACCCACTGACACATAAGATCACAGAGAAAATCGTCCACCGAATATCGCCCACTGTCACAAAAGAACATAAACGAAACATAGATACAATGTTCCACGAAATGTCGCCCATTGTCACATGAGAACATAGATAAAATCTTTTACCAAAATGTCCACTGTCACATAGAACATAGATTTATCCTTCCAGCAAATATCGACGACAGCCACATAAAAACTTAAATAGAACCTTCCACCAAATGTCGCCCACTGTCAACAAAACTCAAAATGTCTTACGGAAGAACTTGATGCTAAAGGTCACATACCGTACAGACATGTATCCACATGGGATTTCTCGACTCTCTATACTACAATCCCTCATCAGGACCTTATTGACCGTGTAAGTTCATTAATAGTATCTGTGTTCAAGAAAACTGATCGTAGATATATTAATGTCGGAAGCCATAAAGCATTTTTTAGCTCGACT